>QJNV01000226.1:3652-104526 GCA_004155935.1 Monosporascus sp. GIB2
TCCGGCCCGCCCCCCCCCCCCCCCCCCAATACTGTAAGTTAGGTTTCGATTCAAGGGTTGTGGCTGGTGTATTTGCTAGGGGGGGTAACGGTGGTGTCCCCTGGGGGCTGCGTTGCCCTGCGCAACCAGAGCTCGAGACTACTGAAAACATCCCGGTCCACATAACGAGCCTGTCTTTCCGCCAGTCCATCATCATCCTTACTGATACATCCCAATTGGCACCGAAAATTGGAATTGAATCTCCAATAACAGAACCCACACCAAAACATAAGAAGACTAACTAGCGAGGGGAGTTGAGTTGTCGTTTTATCACTCACGATGGCTGCACGTACTTTGGAGGCTCGCTTCGAGCGAATGTCGGTCAACGACGAGAACGATCCCGGAGATGGCTCCAAACCCTACCAGAAGTCCAAGGTATGTGCAAGCTACGTCCTGGGATTTCAATTCGCATTATTATGAGAAGATATCAGAGGGGCTTATTCCTAGACCAGGTCGTGACGACGACAACACAACTAGGAACCAGCACAAGCCGCCCAAATCTCTATAAGGTTGCTCTGCAAGCACAGAGCACAAACACCGTCACAGCTGTCACTCTGCCGTCACAGGCCGCCCAGCGGAAAGCGCCTCAACCTTCGTCGCCAGCCCGGAAAGCCCTCCCGAGCTCATCTTCCGCGAGGCACTCCGATGAGCCGGAGCTCGAGCGGAAGTCCACCGCCCTGATCGAGCAGCCCTCTCCGCCCAAACAGTTCCACCTGGGCATGTTCGAGATCGGGCGGCCGCTGGGCAAGGGCAAGTTCGGGAGGGTGTACCTGGCGCGGGAGCGGACCAACGGCTTCATCTGCGCGCTCAAGGTGCTGCACAAGAACGAGCTGCAGCAGGGCCGGGTGGAGAAGCAGGTGCGCCGCGAGATCGAGATCCAGAGCAACCTGCGGCACCCCAACATCCTGCAGCTGTACGGGCACTTCCACGACAGCAAGCGGGTCTTCCTGATCATCGAGTTCGCGGGCAAGGGCGAGCTGTACAAGCACCTGCGGCGGGAGACGCGGTTCCCCGAGTGGAAGGCGTCGCAGTACATCGCCCAGATGGCCAGCGCCCTGCGCTACCTGCACCGCAAGCACGTCATCCACCGCGACATCAAGCCCGAGAACATCCTCGTCGGCATCCACGGCGAGATCAAGCTGTCCGACTTCGGCTGGAGCGTCCACGCCCCCAACAGCCGCCGCCAGACCATGTGCGGCACCCTCGACTACCTGCCCCCGGAGATGCTGAAGCCGGGCAGCTCCGACAACACCTACAACGAGAAGGTCGACCTCTGGAGCCTCGGCGTCCTGACGTACGAGTTCCTGGTCGGCGAGGCGCCCTTCGAGGACACCCCCGTCATGACGCAGAGGAGGATCGCGAGGGCCGACATGACGGTTCCCTCATTCGTCAGCCCCGAGGCTCGGGATCTTATCAAGAGGGTGAGTTTGGATCCCGCCTCTGCCCCCCGTCGACGTCCATGTGAATACGGCCGCTAACGAGTGTGATAGCTCCTCGTCCTGGACCCCGAGAAGCGGATACCGCTGGATCAGGTCCAGACACATCCCTGGATTCTCAAGCACTGCGTCAAGGGGGAGCGGGCGGCTAATCGGGAGAAGTCGAAATGACGACTCTGGTGACTAAAGAGAATTTGCATGCATTGTAGTATTTACGGCTGGCGGGCGTTCTTTGGAAGGGGGCATCTGCGGGTCGGAGTTCGGTATATGCATATAGGAGATGGCCGGTTTCCCATGGCACAATTAAAGCATTCAATAACGCGAACACCCTTACCGTCTATGACCATTTGATAACTCCCGACTCCGTCCGTCCTGTTCCCGGTCGTGTTTATACATATGGGCGTCCGTTCATGCCGCGTATTCCCGCCCCCGAATGCTTGCTTGCTTGCTTGCTCGCTTGTTTTCCTCGCCCACTCATCTGTACACCTCGTCGAACGGCCGGGTATCCGAGAAGCAGGAGTCCCACACCTGGTTCACGACCTTGACGGCCTGCACGTCGTCCTTGCACCTCGGCCTCGCCATGACCGACTGCACGGCCCGCTTCCGGACGCAGTCCTGGAACTGCTGCGTCAGGGTCCAGTTGCCCCTCGTGAACGCCTCCCTCGTCCACCTGCACTCGCCGCTCAACATCGAAGCCCTGATCTGTTTTTTTCCGCGGGCGCGCGCCCCAATCGTCAGCGCCATCCATCCGTCGATTCGATGCATTTACTTTGACCATCACCGTCCCCACCACCACCACCACCACCACCACCAACCACCATAACCCCCAAACCGCAGAAGACGGAGTGACGGAAAGATAAGACTCACCTCGGTGCAGGCGGCGTGCCTCAGATCCTTGTCCCCGGCCCAGTCGACCTTCCAGCGCAGGTGGTCCCAGGCGTGGACCATCTCGTGGGCGAGGGTGTCCTCGAGGTGCCTGCGGTCGCGGATCTCGTTGGCGCAGACGAGGACGCCGTGGTCGGGGCTGAAGCCGCCGCTCTGGCGGTGGACGGCGCCGTCCTCGGTGAGGCGCGCGGGGCAGCGGCGGCACACGACGTTGCGCGCGTCGAGCTCGCCGCCGAGCTCGGCGATGCGCTGGCGCAGGAACACCACCGTCGGCGAGTGCGCCAGGCACCAGTCCCGCCACCGCTCGCACCGCCCGCAGTCCCGCGCCTCGTGCGCCCGGTACCGCGACTCCCGGTAGTGGAACGCCCCCTCCGGGGTGATGGAGCCCGTCAGGATCTTGAAGTAGTTCACCCACCACGCCGTCCGCGGGTCGAAGCCCGTGCGCGCCGGGTCGTTCTTGAGGATGCGCGGGGGGCCCCCCGGCGGCGGCTGCGTCGTGGTGGTGGTGTCCTGAGCGCCGCCCGTCGAGGAGGCCGATTGTGGCTGGACGGCCGTCGCCGTCGCGTTGGAAGTGTCGGCCGGCGTCTGGGACGTCATCGTGGAATTTTCGTCGGGGGGTGTTGTACCAGATCCGGGTTTATCTCGCCGGCAGGGTCATTTATTAGGCCGGCAATTTTTGAAGAGACGGCCAGTATCCACGTGGTCGATGCTCTCGAAATTTAATGTGGAACTTGTTAGGATTGTGGGGCGGTACCGGTGCACAAGCAAATATTCCTCTATTTAGCTGCCCTCGCTAGCTACCGCAAATACCCGATAAATTCGGCCAAAGCTAATGCAGGTTAAGTGTGACTAATGCAACGGATCATATGTAACGCCGAAGAATGATGCTATTTCTGATAAAGTGGATCGGAAGCCACAAATGCGGCAACAAATAAAATGAAGAGGAGAAACTATACCGTCTGGGAAACCTTGAAGACAAGCGTCTTGGCCCCTATTAGCTTTGGCCGAATTTATCCAATAAATACGGGTATAACCATTCCCAATACTACGACGTAGGGTAAGTTTAACATCCTAGTCAGGTATTTTCATTGATTAACTCTAACTGTGCTAATTTTAGTATTTTATAATCTTTTTTAAGCTAAAGAATTTTAATTAAAAGTGTTTCAAGTATTAATTTAATTCTGACTAAGCGAGCGGTAGTAACAATAAAAACTTCAATATACCTACTGATACTATATTACGTCTCGAAATACAGCTAAAGCTAAAAATGGCTTCTAGCTGTATATAGCAGTAATTTTCAGGGATCTTCGGCGCTTAGTCCTTTAAAACCTAGCTGCTATTTATGGCGTATATCAGACTTTGACTTTCGCCACGGGCTGTTACACGTAATAATAAGAGACCATATGCTCTTGAAGAAGCCCGTTTTATATGTGATATTCAGCGTAGCTTGAGATGCAGATCTTTTCCTGTTACCGTATGCGATTATAGTACCCTTTAGCCTTAGGTTAGCGAATTTTACGCTTTGCTGCCGCCTTAGGCCACGCCCGAAGGCATTTAGGGACCGTATTATTAAGCGTACAAATCCTATCCAGCGTATTAAGCGTTTTTATTTAAAAGTAAAAAAGTTGAAAGTTTTTACTTAGTTATATATTGTCAGCAGTCACAGTGATCAAATGCAGTAGCCTGGCGCAAACTGTGTGTTGATGTTGCTCTAGACTATAAACGTCTGAGCCAAGCTTCTATTACATATCCAAATCCATGCTCAAAGAGCTTCTTCCAGACAAAGGGTGTCCCAGGCTGCATCCTGCAGCCTGACCCACCAGCCGGGAGCACCTCAAAGCACCAACTGCTGACATATATATATTTAATCTTATTAACAACTTGTTTAACGCGTTCGAAAGACGGAATATTAGCTCTTTTTAACGGTTATCGTTTTTTTACATATTAAAAAGCTGATAGATTTTTTAAGGTTCTTATTGCCACTATTAAATTATGGTAGAAAGAATAATTTTTTATCCTTATAGACTTTTTTTGATATACGTTATTGCGATATCCCTAATTTAAAGCGGAATTATTTTAAAAGTTTCTTAAGGTTAAATTATAACGCCGGCTTTTTATAGTTATATAGTTCTGTAAGTACAAACGCCGTATATAGGAAACGATATATTTTCGATTAGTATTTACCTTTTCGAATAAGTAGTTCTAGGGTTTCTTTTAATAATATTCTATCGTACGAAAGCGTATTATTAAGGTAGTTACGCGCTTTTTAGATAAAGCTGTTAAAATCGTAAATTAGTTTATATACTTTATATGACGTATATTATAGCTACAACCGTATCCGAAAGCCCTAGTTAATAGGATAAAGTATATCTTTAATTTCTTTCCCGAACCTAATTTTCGCCTCATATTTAACCTTTTTTACGTTTCCGAATTCTTAATATGGATAAAACTTCGCTCTCGTTTGAATATGTGGATGGTTACATATATAGCCTTAAGGGCTTCCGGACCGTTACCGCAAAATCGGATCGCAGTAATTAGGATAAAAGATAAATTACCTTAATTTTTTTTTATATAGGTTAATAGGAAAGGGGGAAAAAGATTAAAGCCTATAATTATTTTTCGCAGCGTTTCTAAAAAGCGTTCTTAAATATTTAACAAAAAAAAGAAGCAATACGTAGCCGGCGTAAAGGTTTTATTTAACGAAAAGATATATAATAACGAAACAATTATAATAGATATTATAAATAACCTTAAAAAATACGCGGATAACGAAAATATATTATTAGTTATAGACGTAATAGCGTTTTATAAAATTCTGAAAATTATACAATTTTTTCGCAGTTATAGGATTATTACCGCGTTTATTTTACCTAGCTATACAAATTTTTTCCAACTTTTAAATATAACTATTAATGGCCCTTTTAAGAAATAGCTCGTTAAATTCGCAGGTAAGTATATCGCAAAAAAAGAAAATTAATACCTTTAGTAATAAGGGAGTTTTATAACGTAAAGTATTTCGAACCGCTGTATTATAATTACTTATATCGTTTAACAAATTTAGGAGCGTTTTTTTAAACGGGAATACTTAATATAGAAAGTATTCCGTAATTATAGAATTAGTATTCGCCTTAGGGTAATAAGAATAACCTTATCGATATTAAGGATATATTAAAAATTAACTTTATAGGGTGGGAAATAGCAGAAAAGAGCGTCCCGAAAAACTATAAGATTATTTTTGAAACTTTTAATATATATTACCATTTCCGTTACGTAGCCGAAAATTATTTCCGTTAACGCGTTAATTGAAAGTAATTTATAGTTCCCAAGTTAATCGAAATATGTAAAGCTAATAATTTAAAAGCAGTTAGGAAAAAGGATAATTTAATTAAGGCCCTTAAAACGTAAGAAAAACATGTTATTTAGGAAGAACTAGCTGCAATTATATAGACAGTTATTTTAATACTATAACAATCATTACGATATTTACCTAGGACGGCTTGCAAAGCGTTATGTAGCTAACAGGAAAGCTTCAAGGAACCTAGGGACCCCAAGTGCTATTAGGTGGCAAGGAATTTACACATGATTTGTATAAGGTGATATGGAAATTAGGTGTTGCCACCCTTGGCGCCAAGCCGTTAGCTTTGGCCGTATTTCGAGAGTTAATACGGTACCGCCTTTTTCGACTTTCCTCATGTGGGTCTACACGGACCACCTACGAGGATTCCCAGATTTTCCAAAATCCCAAAAGGGTAACTGGTTCGCTTATCCTGATGGTTATCGATAACGTAGATCATCCGGAGATCCGGAGAGAACTGATAACTCTGATTGGTGTCAGCCATAGGTGGTCCGTGTAGACCCGTATGAGGAAAGTCGAAAAAGGCGGTAGCGTTGGTTCTATCACTACCTGACAAGGATGTCAATATTGGGGGCCTTTTGCTCAGTGCAACATCCCTACCACCTAAAATAGTACAGGATCCAGAGCTGGGATTTCGTAATTTTGAGTCTTTTTGAACTCCGAAGCCGGCGCACATCCAATGGGAAATCTTACCGCTACATTAAACCCATCAGCTCCAGTGGTCCATTGGAAGCCTCCGAGCTCAGTCAGAAGGCGTGCCCTTAACGATGACAAGTTCGGGCAGAGGATGGGGCGACGCATCTCCCCGTAAGAATCTCCATCTGTACTGTATATTTACATGTGTCCACTTAGTATTCGGGAGCTGTCCCTGAGTTTTCCGTCAGAATTACAAAAGTCTCCTTCGGCTAATGTGAATCCTGATCTGCAGCCATGAAGGGACCCAAGCCCTTGATCGTGGTCATAAAACTCGGTCAGTTCCGAACCAAGCTTGTGCTGAGGCATTCGCTGCTTCGCCTAATGTGTTAGCTAGCGGGTGGTGGGTCGGTGACGTGTGTGTCTGTGGTCTGACTGGTGTCTCGTAGGAACCAGCTCGATAGTCGACGAGAAGACGCATGAGCCCGTGCTGTCCAACCTGACGCTCATCGTCGAGACGGCCGTCAGGCTGCGGAAGGATGGGCACAAGGTCATCATCGTGTCCTCGGGCGCCATCGGCGTCGGCCTCCGGCGCATGGACGTCGAGAGGAGGCCGAAGCACCTCTCCAAGCTGCAGGCGCTCGCCGCCATAGGCCAGTGCCGGCTGATCAGCCTCTGGGATAGCTTGTTCGAGCACCTCCGTCAGCCGGTCGCGCAGATCCTCCTGACCAGAAACGATATTGCCGATGTGAGTGTATATACCGGGCCGACACTGCCAGGCCACTGACTGCGCTTGCGCTGGATTCTGAGTCCTGACATTGGCATGGCGTCACGCAGCGCTCGAGATATTTCAATGCCCGCAACACGGTTATGGAGCTTCTGGAAATGGGCGTCATTCCCATCGTCAACGAGAACGACACCCTGGCCGTTGCCGAGATCAAGTTCGGCGACAACGACACCCTGTCGGCCATCACTGCCGCCATGGTCCATGCGGACTTCCTGTTTCTCATGACGGACGTGGACTGCCTGTACGACAAGAACCCTAGAACACACCCTGATGCCCAGCCGATAGAAGTTGTGGAGGACATCGGAGCTATCCAAGCTGACGGTATAGAAGACTTTCCGAATTGGAGTCCTGCTAGGCTAATTCCCCATAGTTTCCAGCGCCGGGTCTTCCCTGGGGACGGGGGGTATGGGGACTAAGATCGTCGCCGCCGAACTGGCGACGGCGGCGGGCGTCACGACCGTCATCACGCGGTCGTCCAATCCCGGCAACGTGCTGAAGATCGTGCGATACCTGCAGGCGAACAAGACTACCACTACCACCGCACCGACGACGCCTTCTCGCTCCCGGACGGCAACCCCTCCCACCACCACCGTCACGGAAGCCCTTCATCACCAAGCGGAGGACCCGCTCTCCCGCTCTCCGGCATCGCCCGCCCTAGCGGACGCTAACGCGCACGCGAAGGAGGAGCAGGGGCAGAGGCAGAAGCAGGAGCCGCCGCCGCTGCACACGCGGTTCCTCCCGCTCAACCAGCCGATGCGCGACCGCTACATCTGGCTGCTGCACGGCCTCGCGCCACGGGGCACCGTCTACATCGACCGGGGCGCGCACCAGGCGCTCGCCGATAAGGCGGGGCTGCTGCCGGTCGGCGTGCTCGACGTCGAGGGCAACTTCGCGCAGGAGGTGGCCGTGCGCCTCGTCGTCGTGGACCGCCGGTCCGGATCGGGGCCGGGGTCGGGGTCTAACGAAGAAAACGGCGGCGGCGGTAGTGAAAGGCCCTGCTGGGAGGGCAGCCCCGTCGAGGTCGGCCGCGCCCTCGTAAACTTCGCCTCCCACGAGATCGCCCGCATCAAGGGCCACCGCAGCAGCCAGATCGGCGCGCTGCTTGGCTACGCCGACACCGAGTACGTCGCCTACCGCGAGAACATCAGCCTGTTCCGCCGCGAGAGCCGCCCGGCGTCGCCCGCCCCGGCCCCGCCGGCCCCTGCCCCGGATGCGACCGCCGCATCGGCTCTGGAGAACGGCGGCGTCGCCGGATACGAGGCCGGGTCCATCGGTCCGTAGAGTACTTGTGCAGATGGCTGTGGTTAAAATATAGAAGCATGCGGGGAGGGGGGTGGGTGGGCGTTCAGGGGGATTATAAAGGGAGACGGTCAACTAAAATGTGATTTCCTAAAGGGTGTATGGAGAAGCGCAATACATCGCGTCATAGTTTTTCCAATTATTAGAGCTCGACCGTAAGCAAGCCACTCTTCAGGGGGGATTCGATATGAGGCAGGAGCAGTTCGCTTCTTATGAACCAGCAAAAGCATCTGGGGTGGACCGACATGTGAAGCCCTAGTTCAATCACTATAGATACCGTGCCAAATCTCGCTCCAGAGGGGAGTGGTGATGGCCCTGTAGGTCCGTGGTTACGGGTCTTCTTCTATAACTAGAGGAGGGAACCGGACATCTTCTAGTTACATGGACTGTTCCTGCGGTCACTCATAGGTTGATCCTATAAGCGGGCCGGCAAGTCCCATTCAGGGGCGCATCTGCGCTGCTTGCAGCCAAGCAAGAAGCTGGTTAACAGATCGAGGAGGTTTCACGATGTAGGATCTCTCTAGTGCCGATAAATCTTTTCGATTCAAATCAACTGATTCTGCCTAGAACGCCGCTGATGCTATTTCCCCAAAACTCCGTACTCCTGGCCCTTGAAGGGCATTGCCCATCTATAGTTTTCCGGCGCTAGGTATTCAGCCCGTAAAGAGGGTATCCTCGTCTCTTAGGTATTCGCCTGCGAAGAGATAACGTCAGTAAAACAGCGATGGTCATACTCCGCTGTAAGGGTAATTACCGCAGTCGGCCTGCCGAAAGCAAACTATGCCTGTGGGGTCCAGTCTTCGCGCCTCGGCCGTACTCCGCCTGCTATATGTTAACCTCGTGCCTTGATTCCAAAGACTGCTTCCTAGAGCCTTCCATATTGCAAACCAATGGGTAAATGAGCTCATTACATAAGAAAACGAGGTATTGATACGTACTATAAACACGTTAGCGTCAGTGTTTACGACAGAAGATGGCCGGAGCCAAAGACAGAGCGCAAAAACAAGCACATACCGCTGTGACGCCGAAGCCAAGCGGCTTATCGTCCATGCTGAGGACCACAACGCCCTGGTGCTCGGGCGTATCCTCTGTGAAACGGCCGACGTGGGCCTTGACGACGTTGCCGCCGTACAGGAAGGGCATCTCGCCGTTGCTGCGGATCCAGATCTTGTAGCGCGCGTGCTCGGCGAGGATGGGCAACGCGGTTATGTGGAGGCGAAATTTGCCGCTCTTGGTGAACCGCCCTATCAGATCGTACGTCAGCGCTGAAGTCCCGAAGCCCAACCCGGTATGCGACCGAGAGGTAGATGGTGCCGAGGCGGGGACTCGGAGACTGGAATCGTACCCAGGCAGACGCCCAAGGAGCTCAGGTTCTCTCTGGCGACGGACGTCGCGAGGTTCGCGATGGATAGCAATACGTAGTATACGCGGTCTTTGTGCAGGCGGAAGACGTATCTGTCGGCGTCGGGCGAGTCGTCCAGGGGCGCGATCAGGTTCTTCAGGCTCGAGCCGGTATAGTTGGCGAGCTTGTCGAACAAGACCTTCGTTTCGGGTTCCGTTAAAGGCCTCATTTTTGCAAGACAATCCGAATCTCCGCCGTCGAATATGAGGCTTAGGAAGTTAGCCGAATATCGCGACCTCGTCTTCGGTGGTAATTGCCCCCTGTCGCAATGGTGATGTGAAGGGTTTAGCAATGAGACAAACTTCTAAAGCGAGTCCAGCAGAAGATAAAAAATAAAGTGGAGACGGCCCTGCAGGACGTGGGGTGTAAGTTAATCGTTATCGATTTGCAGGGGTCCACTCTTAATTTTGTACATCGCCAAAGCATGCAAGTGAACTAACTTCAGTGCATAGCTGCAATAACGTTTCTCAGCGAAAAGGACGAAGTTGTAAGCCGTTAGTTTCACTGGCAGATCAACTATAAACCATGTCTGGGAGGCCCTCAAAAAAGAGGAGGCTCACTCCGCCGCAGTCTGGGGACGAGGATGCGTCTCGTCGGTCGGAGAAGAAGATACAGAAACAGTTCTTCAAGAATGCCGCCAGCTGGGATCTAGAGCAGGATTATGAGACTAAAGCAAGAAAGGGCAAGAAGAAGGAGAAGAAGGAGAGTACTCGTCTCCCAATCAGGCTACCGGACGGCCGCCTGCAACAGGTGACTGCTCCCGCGAGCGACCTGCGGTCTGTGGAGAGCGACGAGGACTGGTTAGAAGAGGACGATGGTGGGGATGTGTCCGATGAGGAGCCTCAGGAGAGAGAGGCCCCCGAGAAGCCGGACATCCCCGAGCCTCAGCAGATCCTGGAGGCGAAGGAGGAGCTCGCCAAGTTAGCTTCGGCCTTGAATGAAAATCCGGAGGAGTCCGTCGGTAATTTCAAGGCCATCGCGAGAATAGGGGAGTCTCATATTCCCGCCATTCAGAAGCTCACACTGGCGACCCAGCTGGCCGTCTACAAAGACGTAATCCCAGGCTACCGGATACGACCCATATCAGAAGATGGGCCTGGGGAGAAGCTTTCCAAGGAGGTCAGGAAGCTGAGGGCGTACGAACAATCGCTCGTATCCAGCTACCAGGCCTACGTGAAGAATCTCGCCAGGTACGCAAAGACCGGGAAACAGCAGGAGAAGAACGCCAAGGCCGCCGGAGGGCAGAGCATATCAAGCATCGCCATCACTTGCGCCTGCACGCTCCTGACGTCCGTGCCGCACTTCAACTTCCGCTCGGACCTCATCAAGATATTAGTAGGCAAGCTGAGCACGAGGCGGGTGGACGACGACTTCAACAAGTGCCTCCGGGCGCTCGAGACGCTGTTCCACGAAGACGAAGAGGGCCGCCCGGCCATGGAAGCGGTGTCGCTCCTCTCCAAGATGATGAGGGCGCGGGAGTACGAGGTCGACGAGAGCGTGGTCAACCTGTTCCTCCATCTGCGGCTGCTCTCCGAGTTCGCGGGCAAGGCGTCCAAGGACACGGTCGAGCACGCCAACGGGGCCGGCAAGAAGGTGTCCAACAAGGCGGCGAAGCGGGAGTTCCGCACGAAGCGCAAGCGCAAGGAACTCAAGGAGCAGAAGGCGCTGCAGAAGGACCTGGCCCAGGCCGACGCCGTCGTGGGCCACGAGGAGCGCGACCGCATGCAGTCGGAGACGCTGAAGCTCGTCTTCGCCACCTACTTCCGCATCCTGAAGCTGCGGCAGCCCCACCTCATGGGCGCCGTGCTCGAGGGCCTCGCCAAGTACGCCCACCTCATCAACCAGGACTTCTTCGGCGACCTGCTCGAGGCCCTCAAGGACCTGATCCGGCACAGCGACGCCGCTGCCGCCGCCGAGGGGGACGAGGCGGTAGAAGGCGCCGCCGCGGCCGACGACGAAGACGACGGCGACGCCCCCGTCCGCAACCCCTCCCGCGAGGCCCTGCTCTGCACCGTGACGGCCTTCGCCCTGCTCGCGGGCCAGGACGCGCACAACGCGCGCTCGGACCTGCACCTCGACCTGTCGTTCTTCACGACGCACCTGTACCAGACGCTGCTCCCGCTCTCGCTGAACCCGGACCTGGAACTCGGCGCCAGGTCGCTACGCCTACCGGACCCGAACGCCCCCAGCACGGCCCGTCCATCCACGACCACCGCCGGCAACAAGGTGAACCTGCAGACGACAACGGTCCTCCTGGTCCGGTGCCTGACGGCGGCGTTGCTGCCCCCGTGGAACGCGCGGTCCGTGCCGCCGCTGCGGCTGGCGTCGTTCACGAAACAGCTCATGACGGCGTCGCTGCAGGTGCCGGAGCGGTCGGCGCAGGCGCTGCTGGCGCTGCTGGCCGACGTGGGCAGCCAGCACGGCCGCAGGATCGCCGCGCTCTGGCACACCGAGGAGCGCCGGGGCGACGGCGCCTTCAACCCGCTGAGCGCCAGCGTCGAGGCCGCCAACCCCTTCGCCGCCACCATCTGGGAGGGCGAGATCCTGCGCCGCCACTACTGCCCCAAGGTCCGCGAGGGCCTCAGGCTCGTCGAGAGGAACATGCTCCAGAAGTAAATAGATGGAACGCGGAAGATGCAAATCAGTAATAATGATGATGATGCGTCAGGGTCGATGGGAACATCTTCCGGGGCTGCATGCCGGGATGGCAGGGCGTAGACGGAATACAGGAAGTCACAGGCACCCATACGTTAGAAAGGAACTCGATAAGGTCACGAGACCTTGATGTGTCGACTTTCCAAATAATGAGACGCAATCACCGGGGACTCAAGTCACCAGGGCCTTTTGTGCATGCCATTGCCGTTTACATCCTATCTGGGAAATCTTCTCCGTGGCAACATCCATCGTGAATCATCAGCCTGTGTACACAATCCCCGTTTCGCATATCCCTCGTCATGGCCTAATTACTCGTACAAAATTTGCGGACGACGAACCCGAAAGGTATGTCCTTCTAGACGCCTATGGTAGTGCAGCTGGCGGCTTGCAACCTTGGGTGTCTATCATATGGCACTAACAACTGACTGCCTGCATCCTTAGGATGCATGTACTTGAGTTCAAGGAGAGTAACTCCCTACACAGGATTTGCTCGAGATATCCGGTCGAAGAAACGGCAAACGGATTCCCCTAACTGGTCCTCGAATGTATGATTATTGACGAGCGGGTGGCTGTTATCTGCAAGTCCACGGCGTATATTGGTCGTGCGACTTAAGCGTACCAGCGTGAACAGTAAGAAAAGAGAAGAGAAAAAAAGGGGTGTGCGAGATATTACATTCGTGTGCGTCTCGATCGCCAGAAGTTCAGAAGGACTAGGGCGCACACGAGGTCGAAGATGCGCATATACTTGATTGCCGATTAGTAGTCCCTTCATCGTTGTCTGCAATGACGGGCCATGATCGTAGGGTGCGATTGATATAGTCGGATCAAAATACCAGTGCTCTGCTACGTTCGTAGCGCGGTTGTGTCCATAGGTCTTAGACGAACATCATCTGTGGTTCATTTATAAACCACGAAAATTGTGCTTTTGCTTCCTCTCATCGTTTTGTATGTTCCGCCCATATTCGCAGCCGTATGAGGGTTGATTCCGTATGATGGCAAGTGACCGGGGGAAGCCAGCGATTTGGATAACAAGTATCGAAGTCAGGGCGAGTGCTATGACAGACAAAGAAAAGTCGGCAATCGAAGGTAGACGAAACATGAGAGTGACTTGATGCTCGACAGTACAGCTCAAGGGAGTTGTATGACTAGAGGCGAAACACTAACTCAGGAAGTGGTGACTGCCGAATCAGGGCTGCTGTGAAAACTGGGCTTCCGTCGACTATGAAGAAGAAAAGAGAGACAGATGCATATGAGGTTCGTCAAGCCAGCGCGCGAAAACGACCTTGAAAAGAGAAACGACAATATAGACTTGAGGGCTTAGGCGGGGCTGGAGTGACCTAAATTGCCCACCGGGAGTTACCCAGACCTCGGCCTCTTGACATACCACTCACGACAGTATGATTTGCGGGGGTTGTCGCTTCTGGTCGTCCCCGTTCGCTGCGGTCCGGCCGATCGATAATTATCTCGTTTCCGGTGTTCCATCTCGAATGAGCGAGGCCTCTTACAGGTCTTGAATTACTGGTGACCGGGGAGGGTCCAACGTCTTCCATGGACACATCTTCTTGGCAATTACCAGAGTCGCTTGGCAGGGGTTGGATACCTTGTCGAGCGGCGAAAGGTGCCGTAGAGGGTGTTGGAACAGCATTAGCCGTTTGGGTGCGAGCGACCTGGTTGCCTGGCTGGTAAGTCTCTGAGAAATCCATAAGGTCATCATCTTCGGGCTGCATAATGGCTTGAGTCTCTTGCTGTACTCGGGCAGGTTGCTGGCCAGAAACCGTGGTCCCCGTTCTCGGGCGCTTCGCATCCTCGTCGTTTCCCTCTGACGCCGAGCGTTTAGCTGGGCTGCGGCCATTGGTCACATCCGACATAGGCGTTTGTACTATAGTAGAAGGGTCGGAGGTGTTTACTGTGCCTGGTGTGGTATGTCGTGGAATATGCGAGTTCTCAGAGAAGCGCTCGACCGAGGCAGTATCCCTCCCTGCCGAAGGAGAAGTAGCAAGGGCACCCCACCAGCCATGCGGTTGATTGTTTTCGGTATACTGGGCCTGCCGATGGCCTGACGGGTTGTAGGATTGGAGGAAGGCATCTCTACTGCTAGAGGTAGCAGCTACTCTTCCAACTTGGCGGCCCTGGTTTCCGCGAGAATGCGCATGGTAGTTGCTTTGCAAGCTGGAAGTAGTAGAGGTTCCTCGACCGGTTTGCATTCGCTCTGTGTTGCGTGTTGAACTCCTACCAGGTGACTGTTGCATAGCGGCACGGCCTCTTCTGCTAGGTCGTTTCGATTGCGAAAACTCCTCTTGGAGCTGCCTGGCTGCGTTCAAATCGCCTTTTCCGAACATTTCGAGACGCTACAATAACACTCAAGTCCTTATGGAATGGACTCTTGATGGGGTTGAGGATGCTGTGTCAATGGCTGACTAAGTAGGCACTTCCGTTTTGCGTGTTGAAGTGGTCTAACTGTTCCTTATGATCAAAGGGATGTGGGTGAGGAGACTTCTTGACTTAAGTGTTTTTGTGAGGCAAAGGTTTAGGGAGCCGTGCTCAGTTTCTTCCACAAGCAAGGTACGCCTTGTCGTAATATGCGTCGGCGTTTATCTTGATGCCTGGCTGTGTAGGAGTCGACTTTCTCGACGTAAGGAGCTTTCGTCTCGCACCACTGGTCCGAAGTGGACCTCTATGATTTGGTATCCTACTACGCATCAACACTCAAAGGGTGCTTTGTGATGTCCGTTGCGCTTCTGGCGGCTTGTCGGTCCTGACAGTTGTCTATACCCGATGTATGTCTAGGAAGAGTAAACAGTACGTCTGAACAATTATTTTGGTAAGAAGAAGGAGCCAGATAAATTTGGCCGACGCTTGATGACACGGGAGAATTGACTTCGTTGCTTAGGTTGGGGGAATGGGAGAAGGGGGTGAAGGGCGGAAGGGTCCGGGTGTGATGGGCGAAATATTGCAAAATATACTTGCAGTTTCCTCAACGCTGATGGTTTCTGTAAGTCACTTTGATGGTATAACAGTGAGAATGTGGAGTCATCTGGCAAGACGAAGAGTATCTACCTGAGAGACGATACGAATGTTGAGAGATGAAGGCAGTGTAGTTCCATTAGGCAGGTGGTCACATAGAAGAAGGCGTTGCGAGGGAAGAACGAAAGCACTCTAGTCCCTACATTGTTTCCTCGGGAAGGAAAGACCCAGGCTCTTTCCCACTCGGCGCGGCAACTGCAGTTGGTATCTTGAGTTGGCGAATCTGCTGAGGCGGCCCCCCTGAAATATACCCACAGTGACCCGTACGCATCGCTTTCTATATTAACACATATTGGAATTGAAGAGTTTTTTTTTTCAAATTTTCGTTCGTCACGAACTAATTTCCCGCTCCCTGTGTTCTTACCTTACAGATTGCTATATAGGAACCTGACACCTAACTGGTATAAGAGATGAGCAACTCTGCATACATACAGTGTCGTCTGGACTATCACCTCGTGACAGCGTGAAACGCGATGGTGGCAGACTCGGACAGCGTTTGAATAGGAGTCACTCTTAGCAGTGCTGCTTGTCCCCTATTGGAGGTACTAGACCTCCTCAACTCCTATACCAAGCCTAAGGGGGGAAATACAAGGGTAGCGAACCTCTATTTATGTACGAGCTGTCTGCTTCTTAGCACCCATCGTGGTTTCTATAGTGTTGATTTTGGTCTGCCGGTGCTCAGCTTGCCCTGCCTCGTCTAGCCATTGCATTTCGATCACTGGGACATGCTCTCGGGCAAATTCGACCAAAGGCTTCGAATTTGGTGCGTTTTCGTGGAGCCCGATGCAAGACGCGCGAGGGATGCCTAGTGACTCGGATAGACGCTCCTCGCAAGCCTTCGAAAGCGCAACCAGCCGGATGGGTACTTGCAGTGGGTGTGCCTTTGAAGCGGCCGCTACCATCTGAGGTAGATGGCTGTTGAGGACATTCGGCTGTCCGGAACGGGCCACAAAAATAACTGAGTAGAAGCAGTGTGGGTAGTTCTTTTTCGTTGGTTGCTCTTCTGAGGGAGTCTCCGCACAATCCCTTGCGACTGTTGCTTCCTGTAGACGGCGAGTAACAGTAGATAGGCCGACATCTACATACGACCGCAGCTCCGGAGGCGGCGGAGTTGGAAGTTGCGAACTCGTTGTAGTTGACTCTTTGCGCTTCCGTTTCCTATCTCGTCGGCCTTTAGATACGGCAACATTTTGCGTCCTGTATTGGCCCAGAGGAGCAAGTAAACTGAATTATGATTAGGCCCAAGTTATTCTAGACAATTTTAGACAGCAGACCCTGTCTAGACATCATGGAACTGTCTTGTTGGCGCCAAAGATCTTGCATGCCCCGAATTTGCTGTGACTTACGTGCACAAAAGTTCTAATATTGTATCTTGGTCCTCGGGCACCACTTGAGGCCTATAATGATGATGTCTATTAGCAAGCGCTTCACCTAGACGGGTTATCTCACAAGCCTACCATGAGACCGTCGAAAACGGCGTATCTAACTGGTGTAGTAATCTCTTCTTCCTATCCATCTTTCGGGCTACTGTTTAACACCAGAGAGGCGGTTTCCGAAGTCTGCCCCAAGGGGATCAATGCTTTTCCACCGATAAATGTTTTGTCGAGGACGCGCCACCTAGCAGAAGCACACGTATATGTGTGTGTTTCTTATGAATCTTCCGACGCTCTTTTCAAGGCCTTATCGCATTGAAGCTGTACCAATATAATGTCTCCGGGACATTCATGCCAATTTAAGGTTATTTGGCAAAATCAACACTTCGGAAGCCAAGATTGTTATAGAGCTAAGGTTAGCACATAGCCATGTGGTCATAGCTCTCTCTTTCATGGACCAATCCATTTACTAGTTAGTCCTAGATTTTCACCGATTTCAGTTCCCAAGAATTACCGGTAGTCTAGGGAAAAGATCATTGAAAATATATGTTTCAGGCTTGAGCTTATTTTAATCATGAATCAATTGATGACGTCGTTGTTATGAAACTTTTCAAATGTGTAACTGGGGAACACTAGGGAAAGGCGGTATTTGAAAATGAGCCTAGCAGCCCAGACTTATTCTGTGCGTATAAGAGTTCGCGCTTAGAGCGCGTAATTATCTGTTAGTGCCTTCATACTGAAAAGCGTAATGTTTACTTGAAGCATCAAGGAAGGCTACGGTAGCTGGCAGCTCGAACTACGTAAGTTAGTTTGAGGTAAGTGGCATTGGAGCTTAAGCACGCGTAGTGGATCCCAGCCGTTAAGCTTTAAGGGAGCTGGGAGGTCTCGTCCCACGTGTCATATTCATGGATTCGTACGCCTGCCCGATTCGTCTATATTAGGAGGCTCTGCTGAGAGGAAGGGAGGTCTCGGTTCTTCGTTCCTAGTATCTAGGTAGGCATATGTATGCATCCATGGTCCCTACCTAAGCTGATTGATTTGAGCTGTCCATCCTAGCAGGAGTTGGAGCTCGGACTATGAGGCACATTAACGGCACAATGATGAAGAACAAGTGTGCAAAAAGAAAAGCTCTGGCTATTCTGTCTGGACGGCTCCTTCGTCTTATTTTATACATAGTCGGAACTAATGATATAATGTAGCCTATGTATGTATTGAGAGGAGTTATGATAGTTACGCAGGCAACCGATATGGTTCTAATCTAAAATGCACAAGGAGGACTCTTCGGTCCCTTAGGTAGGTAGGTTGGTACCTAGCGTAGGTATTTCTCGAACCCACAGCTACCGTCACCAAGCATTCCCGACTCCACAAACTAACCAGACTGACACCATCACCACCGGGATCTGCCTACTACCTTTACGTTGGAAAACCTAAATTGTTCATGCGATATGGAGGCCAGTTGATTCTGAATGCTCGTGTTGCTGCACCTTACTACTTTCTGATCGAGCGCCTCTGAGTCACTCGCGAACAATAGCGCCAGTGAATTCAAAGCCCGTTAGGTAGGTAGGCATTCGTAGGTACATAGGTACGTAATGAACAAGGGCAAGAAATGCGTGTGTGCAATGCGCGTATGTGACTTGCCTTGCCTTGCCCCCTCCACTGATCCCATCCCAAATCAACAGCAAGTCCATTCCAACTTTCTTTACTGCAATTCAATCGCTGGTCCTGAGTGCACTCTTACTTTGCCCGCCTCTGATCAAAGCCAAGTGACGATCTCTTACAAGCTCTACTTCCACTCATTGCCCCTGCTTCTGCCACCTGCATTCCTCCCTCACGACTTTGAACAGTCTTATTCAGTTCTAAAGGTTTTACACGAACTCAGCCCCAAGGTAGCTCCTGGTTGAATCTGCCTACCTCGCAGCCAAGAACTTTCATATCCACCTTAACCATTTACGCACCCACACGTCAGGCTACAGGCTACAACTACTGCCGCCCCCCTCATAAGGCTATTAGAGAGAGAGGGAGAGAGGCTTCCCTAAACAACAAGCTTGTAGGTCCCTGCCAGAGGGGACCACATTTGCCCCACCCCCACTTAGTACCACAATCTCCACCCCCCTTGTCACCTCCAAAAAAAAGTACCGAAGAGCTTCCCCAAGAGCCCACTTGCCTGCATCATCTCGCAAATCATCAAAGCTACCTTGTCTACATTAACGTAGTTCGTCTCTTTTTGGCAATTTTTAAGTAAAAGGGCTACAGCCTCCCAAGGAGCTGAGAGCAAATACCAATCCATTTCCCGGTGTTTCTGTACCCTTTTCTGCAGATTTATTACTTTTTCTCTCTCCATTCTGCTCTTCCGGAACCTACCCCGCATATTTCAACCAACTCAGATGCTGATTCTGGGGTCTGCTAGCCGCCGAGACTTCTCGCGCGAACCTCCAAAGACTTGCCTGGACCTCCAGCATTCTCACACCTACCATTTGCAACAAAAGCCAGATGGACCAGGATTCGAGATCTTCCGAGTCGCGAGAACGAGCCCTCTCTTCTGAGCCGAGCTCCACGCGGCCCAACCCTTTCTACGACGACCAGAACGACCTGTCTTCCAGAAAACGTCGTCGGACTTCGCATTCGCTTTCCCGTAGCAGATCCGTCGATACGGTTAAATCCCAGGACGACATAGGCCCCTCTCCTAATATATCGGATTCCAACATGAACATCGACACCCCGGAACTCGAGTCTGAGCCTGTGCTCCCGAGTACCCCGGCCAAACCTGAGCATCCTGCTGAACCCGTCTCGGGCCGGGTCACTCTTACTCTGAGAAACCCGGATAGCCTTAAGGCTACCCCCGTGTCTCCCGATTCGCCTATACCTGCGAAATTTAGATCAGATAATGTCAAGGCTGTCGTCGAGGAGGAAGCAGCCAATATGACAAAAGAGGTCACACAGTCCGCGGGCCCCCAGGTATCTGGCCGCCCTGCGAGTCCCGAAGTGCCCGTTGTATCGATTGAAGACGATGACGAAGAGGCTGAGGTTACCAAAGAAGACCCGGAACGGATGCAGTTCGATGACATGCAGGCAGCGCGGCTTCTTGCCCATCTGTCCGACTTCCCTTACCGCGGCTCAACGGAAGCAGCCCATGATACCCTTCGCCGCCTCATTCATTTTTTCCAACATGGTACGTGTACAGCCTTGCCTCCTAATGTTAAAACGCCTCTAATTCGGCCTTAGAGTCCGTAGAATTCCTCGACGTTGTCAGGAGTCTTCATGCATGGATAGATAAGATATCGAAATATGCGCATGCTGAGTTCTACCCGGTCGTCATGGAGGCGTATTCAGAGAACCGACTATTTTGGCAGATGTTGCCCGAGCTATTCGTGCACATAGCTAAGGGGCAAGCACACGATTCCCAGGATGGCCTGATCGACCCACCTAATTTTCGTTCCCGGATAAGACCTGGCCGTGCGAGAGGCAGTGGAGATATCCTCCGCCAACTATACCACGCGACCGCGAAGCTGGCAGGGTTCATGGTTGCTGTTGACTGCCGCACTTTGAGTAGCGTCGTGGCACCTGAGCAACTATCTGATCTCGAGTTACTATCCCCGGGCTTCATTACTTTTCTGGTGACTGTCACATGGGACGATAATCTGCCTGGCGGATGTACCTTGGATGTCCATGAGGATGCTCTGAGACTGTTCGATGCGTTCCAACCCGGGCCCGGCGGAGTCCTGGCAGACGTCAACCGGCTTCTGGAACTCCAGACTGGCTTATTGGACCGCTCCCCGAAGAAGGTGATTGATCTCCTCCAAAGGAGCTCGAAACTCGCGCACAACGTCATGTTGCATACATGTCAGAAGCCGTCATATGCCGCATCCGTCCCCCTTGGTATCGCCGCTCGCTTGAGGGAGAACCTGGAATGCGGGCTTAGACTTTTCAATATTGCCTCCACCATCTTGGGTGTGGTTGTCGACAAGTCGAGTAATAATCTCTCGCCCGATCAGACCCCCGCCCTTTTACACTCTCTCAGTGTCGTCCTTACAACGATACTCAGGAGTGGTGCAGAAGGTGACCACGCCGGAGCTAGGGCCCTTCTCCAAGATCACCGCAGAACACATCCTGAGATCTCGCCGGGTTTCACGGCCGAGGCGATTCCTCACGAGTGGCGCCTGGCAATCCTCAACAAGCTGATGAGATCACAGCAGATACAGCTCCGTGTCGCGGCGGCATCTTACATGTGCAACGACTTGGTTAATCTATGGAAGCGTTACTCAGACGGTTTAGAACGGGGCGAAAGCGATAGTGATTCACGGCTAGGGTTCCTTCGTTACTTCTCGAGTTACCTCGTGAGTATCGGTATCATCGATTACATCTTGGGCCCTACCTGCCACCCGGAGATCACTGCTGAGAGTGCCAACATTATCGGCTTCTTGGTAGTCACCCAGACATACATTACAGCACATACGGATCTATGGTGGCAAACCGTCACCTCCACTCAGGACCCAAGAATTTCCGATGCTCTAGTACGAATGATTGTAAAAATCCTGCATCTCTTCCCCGACCCGGAGCCCATCTGCTACATGTGCGAGAAGCTAGCCAGTCTTCCAATCGATGCTTTCAATGCTTCGATGCGAGAGTTCTGCGATAAGATCATAGTAACATGGCAGACGAAGTTCAGCGTGCATCAGCCGATGTTCCCCACCATACTTTACAAGCTCTTTGTTCGACTGCTTCAGGAGTCTTCTGCTTATGGACCGCAATGCTCTATCGCGTTTCCAGATATTCAGCCCTACGCTGTGAGCAAGCTTAAAGACATTCTTCATTATGGAAACAACCCATCGGCACGTGAAGAGGTGTTCCTGAATTGCGTCCAGGACATCGCAAATAAGTCTCGAACGACCTCTGGTAGCTTCCAAGCTCTGTGTCTGCTGATGGGCCCGACCCTGCAGCTGCCGCTGTTGGTTACTAGACACGACTTCGCGAGACTGCTCATCGAGGACCTTGCCTCCACCACAACGGCCGCGAACGCAATGGAATTTTCTCCCGTCTATGCGCACCCTGTCAATGCGGCCCGCCGTAGGTACATATCTAGGCTGATCGTGGATTACGGGTCCACGATCGACTCTGAACTTGGTCAACGCCTATGGGATCTACTTGTAGGCACCTGTGTGACCTGCCAAGATGACCGAAGAGTCGGTTGGGAAGACCTGATTACTGTGCTCCAGAAGACCCGGATGGACAACCCATTCCTGCAGACCTGCATGCGAGAATATTTGCCAAAGCTGCCCCCGTCCTGTTACTGCGCTGGTTCTCTCGAATTTGTAAGGGAAGCCATTGTACCGCTCGCAAACGAGCCGAATGGGCTTATTCTCGACGACGAGGATAGTTTGCGGTCGGCCGGACTGGAGCTCCTTTGGCAGATGATTTTGACAGCCCCTCCCCGGACTATCGAAGACCGCGCAATAGCTATACTTGTCAACGAGATATATGTTGACAGCAAGTCGATATTATCTTTCCCTCTACACCGCGCGCGGGAGGTACATTTCTCTCTTGTCAGGCGATGTATGCAGCAATTGAGATCGTCTGCGGAGAAATTGAAGACTTTCAGCGATGGTACAGTGAGCGGCGACGATGAACCGATGGTTATTGTGGCCACCGATGAACAGCAGCAACAGCAGGAACTGCGATTCACAAGGTCGTTGCAAGTGCTTAAGACGCTCTTAAGGACTGTACAGAGTAGGTCGCATTTTGCGGCTCCTGATTTGAGGTCTCTCATGTTACAGAATCCAAACTCTGTCGAAGGGGAACCAGCCAACCTCAAATACCAGTCCTTCAGTGGCGATGAGCAAAGCCCAGTGAAGCCCTTGAGCATAGGTCTTGGAAATACTGTAGCATGCTTACTCACGAGTATCCGGGAAGCTACCGGATTCGATAACTACCGACTGTATTATCGCGGCCAGCCCTTGACTCCGTCGGAGACCGAAATCTGCAAGACTCTTGGGGATCTCGACATCTGCAATGGGTTGATCCTGGTCAAGAAGGAGCTGGGGGGGGCATCTTCCCCTGTGCGCATCAAGCCGGGTGCTTCACCATTAGATATCGAGATCCTGAGCCATTTCGGTGATCTGTGGGAGTACTTGAGTATGGAGGAGGCTTTGGCGGGCGAGGTAATCCCTGGTTGCTGTCACATATGCTTCATATTAACGATGAAAGCGCTAACGTTCGTTCCAGATATACCAGTTCCTGGTCAAGCTCCCAGCCGATGACTCCATTTTAGCAGTATTTGATGATCCCAAGAAGACGTACCAGGATGTTTTCCCCTCAGGACAGCCTTTCAAGTGCTTGTATGCTCTACATGCTCTACGCGAATATCTCAGCACCCGGAGACTCAAAAACAGCGTGTCACAGGTTTCTGCACAGAATAGGGAGAAGCGGAGGGAATCAGCGACAGCGGACCAGGAAGATGCTCTTGTTAAGGCGATGTCTTTGATCATTGTGGCAATCTGCGACCCGGATCTGATTAATCGTTGCTCTAGCGAGGTTATGCGGATGGCGCTGAGTTTTCAACTGGTAGAGAACTACGTGCAACTCTTGAAAGGTATGATGGTCATCTCTTAAAACACCATATCTGCCGGGCTAACCGAATGTAGAGTCAATAGGGATTCCTTCAATAGCTCAGTTGCTCAACTCCAGTCTTCAACAACGGCTGTTGGAAATATTGATAGGCACGGTAACAGCACACCCGAGCCAGTCCAGCCTTGAGCTCATTCATCGCTCCTTCGAAGCAATGCTCGAATCCTGCGCAAAAAGCGACGAGTTCTGGATGAGCTTTAAGAGCAACGCCGAAGTTTCAAATGTCACCAAAAGCCTCCTTCTTGCCCATCCTAGCCCGCTAGTCCGGAGAAGTATCCTGAAGCTTATTAGCAGCAAGACTTTCTATAATCACGGCCCCTCTGGCGTGCGCGCGGTCGACTTCGCCGAGATGTTTTGGCCCACAGTTTGGGAACTTCTTCCTCAAGCGGTAGCAGAACCATCCAAATCTGAAGAGGTGTTGAGTCTATGCCTACAGCTCCTCAGAAAACTAGTCGAAGCAGATTCCCCTCGAGTTGACCTACCGGCTTGCTTAATAGAATGTGGCGAGCTCCTTATGTCGCACACGTCTACGGAGGATATTGCGCATCCAGAGAAGGTTGACGTCGTAGCACATGGTCTGATCGCGATACTATTTCACGGCATCAGGTACACATGCGCACAGGGTAAAAGGGTGCGATTTCCTTCGAACTTTCCCAGAAAGTTACTATCCCGGCATCTTTTTCCACCCGAGGAAGAGAATGGCCCTCTAATACCGCCAGCAGTTCTGCACCCCCCATCCCGTAACATGCTGTATGAGATCGTTTTTGCGCTTGTCAAGAGTGATTCGGCGCAACTACCGGGTTTACTTCATGATCTAAAAGCGTTAACACCGTACCGCGTGGCAGAGGATGAAGAGCCTTATATTTACGAGCTTCCCCAGTTCTTTGATCGATCCAAAGCTATCCGATCCCCCTGCGGTTACGCTGGCCTCCGCAACCTCTCAAATACTTGTTACTTGAACTCGCTCTTCACGCAGCTCTTCATGAACGTCAGCTTTCGCCGCTTTATGCTCAACGTTCCCGTTTCAAACCCGGAGGCGTACCAACTCCTAGGCGAAACCCGATCCCTCTTCGCGGCTCTCCAAGACAGTCGCAGACGCTTCGTAGACCCGCAGCTGTGTGTGAGCCAGATCGTCACCTATGATGAGTCTCCTATCGACATACACAATCAAATGGATGTAGACGAGTTCTACAATCTGCTCTTTGACCGGTGGGAATCACAGATGTCTTCAGATCGCGCGAAAAAGAAGCTTCGGTCGTATTACGGGGGACATCTTGTTCAACAGGTGAAGTCGAAGGAATGTGAGCATATTTCCGAGCGCATCGAGCCGTTCTCCGCCATCCAGTGCGATATCAAAGGCAAGATGACACTTGAAGAAAGTCTTCAAGCATACGTGGACGGCGAGATAATGGAAGGAGGTGAGATGCTTCACATACCAATTCCGTCCGCTATTGGACTGACCCATGCGCAGAGAACAAGTATAAATGCTCCGGCTGCGACAGACACGTAGATGCAGTCAAGAGGTAAGTGACGCATCAGCTAATATCGCTTCTTGGGAATAGATCATTGACAGGCACATGTAGAGCATGCCTCAAGGACCTCCCCGATAACCTGATCTTCCACTTGAAGAGATTCGATTTCAATCTCAAGACCATGCAGCGGAGCAAGATTAATGATTATTTCGCATTCCCCCCCAAAATTGACATGCGACCATACACCATTGAGCATCTCAGCGGGGCCGCCAGCAGTGAACCCGATATATTCGAGCTCGTCGGCGTCCTTGTGCACTCTGGCACAGCGGAAACGGGCCACTACTACTCTTTCATCCGCGAGCGGCCAAGCTTGAACGACAGAGAGTCCTGGGTCGAGTTCAATGACGACCTGGTGGGGCCATGGGATCCCTCGATGATGGAAGGTGCCTGTTTTGGCGGAACAGAATTCCGAGCCCAATTTGATGGAAGCGGAACCTATGAAAGGGTATACAGCGCGTACATGCTTTTCTATCAAAGGTCGTCTGCCCTCGACCGAGAGAAAGGGCTGTTGCGGGAGTCAGGTCAATCAGGACCTCTGCGCTGCGACCTTCCTCCCGCCTTAGAAGCCCAAGTCAAGGCGGAAAACTGGGGAATCGTTCAACGCCATTGTCTGCACGATCAGAGTCATATACCCTTTGTGCACAGGGTCCTCTCACATGTTTGGGGGACCGGATGTCCCCAGGACCACAAAATGCAGAATCTTGCGATGTTTGTGGGACTCGGCCACCTCGACCAGGTCGCATCCCGAGCCAAGGAGCTTCCGGATCACGACCTCCTAAGGAGCCTTCTGAATCTTGCTTGTCAGCGATGTCATCGATGTTGTGTCGCCTTCTTCGACTATTTCAGTTTCCGACCTGAAGCATTACGGAACCTGCTTCAGAAGAATCCCGAGGCATCCGTCCGTCAGGAGACAGCGCATATGCTTATCCACGCGCTGAGCAGTATCAAAGCCCACTATCCAGAGGATTATGGCGTTGGTAAAGATGCGGAGACTCGTAGACTGGCGGCTCCAGAGGAAACTGTCATCATGCAGGCCGTGGAACTGTTCTTAAAGTTATGGGAAACGTTCCATAACTCGCTCCGTGCTTGGCCGGAGTACTTCGGGACCCTGACGGCCTTTGCTCAGCTTGGTCAACCTGAGGCAGCGGCGCTTCTGGACAGCGATTTTCTTGCCAAGGTGCTTATGATCATATCGGCAGACCCGAGTTTTGAGCTTCCATTCCAGTATGCCAAGATGATTACCGCAATGGCCAGGAGAGTGGCTACAAGGCCGCCGAACTATGAAAATGTCATCAACTTGATTGATGCGTTGTTGGATGTCATGGATCCCCAACTCGAACAAGCCCTATTCGTTGAACAACCGGGCGGTCGATTCGCTCTGGCATCGGACGGAACCATTCCATTTGCAGTCCACGAGGTTAACCTTCTGCACAAGGAGTGGAGTAGGAACCATACGGGTATATTTCTGGACAAGTTAATCCAGATCAATCAGAACCCTCTGAAGACCGACTCCATCGTCAGGCGTTTGATGGGATTAAGCCCCATCATGGATAGAATGGTCTTCAGGACTCTGAAATGGGGAATCACCGGATCTTTGGTCACTTTCCTGGTTTCTCCTTTTCTGCGAGTTGCCGCCACGTACTGCCACAATAGCACTGATGCCGGTCTCGTCCACCACCTGATACATCATATCACCGGCCAATGTCGAGGAGTGCAGAACCCGGAAGGGCGGTCATTCTTCGAGTTTTACAAGGAAACTTTCGAAGGAACGAGGAAAACGGGGGAATCGAGCGAGTCGATTCATATACAAAGTCTTCGGAATCTCTCAGAGTGGGCCCCCGGGTTACTAGGGTACATTGACCGTACTGTCAGCTACGACGTCGAAGTGTTTCTGCAGGAGAAACTGCTCAAGTACGGCCCTTCACCGGACTTCGGTGAAAGTGATGGTGGTCTGGCAAGGTCCCGGGCAGTGGATCAGGCGGCCAGAAAGCTTGCCGTCTCCTGTCTCATGTACCTGAAGGATACGTATGTGTCCCCTTCTGCCCAAGCGGCGAGGGACTCGGTCCTTCCATTGGAAAGGGTGATAAAGGCATGCGAAGCATACTTCAGCCTCCCCCATGATGCGGAAGACTTACCCGAGAACGAGTACCAGGAACTTCGCGACAGTAAGGCATCTCTGCATCAGCCCATTGGAATAAGTGAATCAACTGACATCTGTAAAGCGGTACTAGAACGGATGAGTAGACTGGTTGTCGACGAAATTGAAGACGACGGTTCTGGTACGTGCACAGATTCTAGTATACCCACTCTAGAGTATAGCTGATAACTTCAAGAATGGGAGAACTCGCCCGGATCATCAGAGCAGATGGATAGCTTGGCAGATCTTAGCATGCAAGTCGAGCGCGAGCTCTATGATGGACACTAAGATTCTCGCTTCTATTCCAGCCGAATTACACTTACCTTCTGGGAGCATGTTGTGCACATCAGCGTTGTATTTGGGCGCCAAAGGTTCGGATATCGATAGAGGAGTGTTCGGAAATGATGATGGGCTTATCCATTGATTTTACGGATGGCTGCGATGGACGCATGGCATTAAGATGGCTGGCGTTACTAGGCAAGGTCAAATCGTTCTGTTTTGTTAGCCTTCAACACTACTTAACGAGTATGTCACCTGTGGAAGACAGGGGTATCACAGTTGTATTATTTACACAGAGGGCAGTCCCCGTACTGGAGTGTAGTCGATCACTAGATAGGGACCATGGACCGCAGGTGAAGTATCACCGGATAGCTCTCGCTAGTTTTGTTACGAGTACCGATGGTATGATACACGACTCCCTGTCGGCACAGATATGGCTAGGTTTTGCTTAGACGTGGTAGTGACAATAGCCACCATCCATGGCAGTAAGATGAGAGTGTGCGACCATTGTTCTTAGTAGGGAAAACCTTAGGCATGGTACTCTCTGCCGACACTTTTGCTCCTACGTGGCCAAACTATTGGGGGTCCATCTGCGGCCCATATAGACGTAGCCCTTCTAATGTCTCGAAGATTCTTGCAGTTGGTCATAAAAGCTTCTGGAAGCCAATTCATCCCCACAAAAACAGATGGATTAGGAGATATGAGATTATATTGCCCCAAACAACGTAGATCCGTGTAGATTTCTCCAGCTGATTAGACCGAATCAATTGCGCTGTGCCTTGTTCCAGAATGCGACCTTCCCCGAGAGCTGGGATACGATCCAGCCCTCTTCCCCGCCGGCTTGATATCGGATTTCTGGCAGCAGTGTCACTTTTAGACCTGTCGATTGCAGGCATGGGTGCTTCGTCCAGCTTCGAGTAAGTCCTTTTTTTGTAGATACGTGCAGTCGACATAACTTCCCTTCTATAGAAATACAACCTTGAGAATGACGACGTGGTAGAACCCAGGGCGAAGCACATGTGTCATGCGGGTACGGCACCTACATCTGAGTCGAGGGTTAGGCTTTTAGGGTCCAATAACCCGCCATACTTCCCAATCAAGGCCCGTGTGGTCTAGTGCTTGCGATGACGTGCGCCGCTTAACGGAGCATACACAAAAAGAGCGGCAAATGGTTGGACGACGCGGAGTATATGGACCTGTAAGGCTAGGATTCCGGATCGTAGATAGCTTAGTTCGATTTCGAGGGCGGGTAATTTTGTTTAACCCCCCGCCCCCCCAAATGTTCCTTTTCGAACAGAAGAGAAGGAAAAGGAAAATCCCATGGGAGGACTTCCCGAAACATTTACTCATCCGTCCCAAGCCCCCTTGGTTGGAACAGCTTTTGGTCCGCGAGAGGCGGGCGGTGCCGTCATCACTTGATAAAGGCAGGTAGTCCCTGGGGTCCATGAATAATCCTCCGTAACTCGTACGTCCTCAGGGCGGCGTGGCTTGATGTAAACGATTCCTAGAAGTGTGTGAGTGAGGGAGTCACTGCCAACCTTTCAATATCATCCTAGTGGCATGTGCTATGTGCGCCGGAACTGGCCGCCATCGCTAGACCAAGGGGGCCATCTCAGGATGGCCTCGACTGCTCCCTGAAGTTTGCTATTCCTTTCCTACTTTGGCTGCTATTATGCACGTATGTTACCTTGCCAGACAGTTCGATCATGATCTAGTATACATAGGGGTCCGGTGACCGAAGATTCGCGCTAAACATGAGCAACTGGCGGCAAGAAAATTTGACGGACCGGGATGCTGCTGGGACCAAACAGGGGCGGACGTCCGGGCGTGATACGTGCAAGCGGACTGCGGCTTCTGATAGAGATCCACGATCCTACTCCTCGCGAACCAGCCACCCCCTTTACCGAGCGTGCGAGCCAACGCCTTCCCTGTGCGTGGCGAGGTCCAATCCAGGGAATAGGAGTCGGCGGTAGATAGGAACCTCGAGTGCCGGGCCGAGCGTAAGGCTTAACTGAAGTGAGGCGAATCTGGTCCTCGGCGGCAAATTCAGTTCTGGTCCCTCCTGATATTTTAAGGGCCGTAGTTCCTTAGGCAAACGATTACTCTGAGTTGAGTATCATAGCCCGACTAACGTTATTATTGGAGCAGCGCTAGAAGTCCTCTCGCGAGCTATCAGAATTTTTATATATATCTAGTTAGCATATAGAGTCTATCACATATCATGGACCTGATGTGGTGTATGTGTGTGAGTGCTCTGACCGCCCAAGTAAGGCTGTGTGGCCCCCTATTTCAGGTAGGGCTGGGAGAGTCTCGCCCTTTGGCGCCACGGCGCAGGTTAATTAAATATTGAGGCACAAGAACAAATAGACAAATGGACCGATAAGTCCACCGGCGGATAACCTCACGCTGCGAAGTCGTGCTTCGTCGATAAACCCCCTCTCTTCCATCGCAACATATTCTGGGCGTGGGGCCAGAGCCCATCCTATTTTTTGGCCCTAACCTTAAGAGGGCCAAGGACTCAGGGGTCCAGTTCACACCGGATCCGTCCTAGCGCCGTCTGTCGGACGATCCACCTACCCCAGGCACCGGTAGGGGCGGCTTAGCCGCATGTGGTTCGCGTCATCTATTTTGGGAGCTGTAGCCGCCGGCGCGGTGCCGGGCTCATGCGGGGTGAAGGCGATCTGGACGCGGCCCGTGGGCCGTGATTGGCTGCGGTCGCGACGGTTGAGGGTAGCGCCATCACACATCACAGTTAGCCAATGAGCGGGCGTCCGTTGCCTGCCCTCTAGGGAGAGGCTAACCTGGGCACACTGTTCTCGATGCGCTCCCCAGCCGCCCGTTCTTTCGCCGGACTTGGAGCTGTCCCTTGCTGGCCACGACTTGCTTAAGTTACGCACGCAAATAGATACAGTCCGTCATTGCCCCGTCAGATGGGCATCTGCACGGACAGCCTTACACATGGAGTAGCAGATAGAACAGCCCTATAGAGTAGATAAGTGTATGGGAGTGGCGGGGTGAGGGGCATCCTGGTTGCTGCGTGGTGCTGATGATCGACGAATCTCGCCCACCCGCCGGCATGTAGCGCTGGCTTGCACGCGCGCTGAAACGAGGACCCAGGGCCCGTGGATGACTACATGATCTGGAACCGTGTTTATGTATGTACGCGAGTTCCGTATTTCCGGATATGGAAAAGTCGTTGAAGAAGCAACAAGTCAATAACGATCCCTGGCATGGCGTGACGTGTTGACCCGGGTGGGCGGCTGAGTGGGTAACCAGCCTGGCGGATGCGTGGTCCGGTCTTGGTTGTCCAGTCTGTGTTTCCCGTTGGACGTTTCAATTAAGGGGGGGATCGCGTTTCGTTTCGAGTCCTTCTCCTAGCCGCCCGACTTCTGTTTACGTCCCCACTTCCACCCCAGACAGCATGCCTGCATGCAGGGTGACCCAAGACCAAGATTAAGTTTTTCTTGGCTACCACCGATCCCCCGGTCGTTTTAGCCCTGTTTCGAAACTATTTTTGATGTTATGCCCTTTCGTAACATACCTATATCCTGTCGTCGCGCCTCAACTCGAAGGTATTTCAAGCTTCAAGAGACCGAGCACATCGCCGCTCTTGGTTGTCACTACGCTTGATTCGAAGGCTGCCTCTAATTAAGGAGTACATAAGTCTTTGATCAAAGAGGCCGGCTAGGTTCGTCTCCCTGTGTTCTTCTAGCATTCTGCCCGCAAGCAAGGCGCAAGATGCCGCTGTCGAAGCAACGCATCTCCTCGCCCCTCGAGGCGGGTGAGTCTATCCTCGAAGCGCAAAATATCCCGCCGCTCCTGAACGGGGCTCTCGACTACGTCTCCAAGCGACTAGCGAGAAAAGCGCTACACATAACCCTCGTCGTCGTCCGGAAGGGATATCAGCTTCCCAGTTCTGTACCGCCTACGCCGACTTCGCCACCAGCGACGCCGGACCTCGGCTCGCCGGGTCTATCATCCCCAGCACGTTTCGCTTCCTTATCCCCCGTGGCTAGCCTAAGACAGCTTGTGCGAAGGGGCACGAACACCTCGACAACGTCCATAAGTACATTGTCTTCATCGTCATCCGATGGCCTACGCAGCGCAGCTACATCTCCAGCCTTCTCGCCCCCTCCCACAGAAGCGCTAACTAGCCCGAGGCGCTGGCCTGCCACGCCACTGAGTCCACCGCCCCGTACGCCATTGACGCCCCACACACCGTGCAGTACCACTACGACCTCATCGATCGCTTCCGGTCGGAGAGGACCACAAAGCCCTTACGCCTTTGGCATCCGGCTAATCTACACAACGTCCCTCTCCCCGAAGGAAGAGAGAACATTACGAACGACCATCTGCAAAGCCGAGCGCAAATTCCAGATCGCGACGGGATGGTTGCCGCCGGCGACGACGGCCTCGGCTTGCGGGCTGAACGCGGACCTGGTGCGGCGCAGCATCCTGCAGAACGAGGTGTTGTTTTCATCTGAGGGCCTGACGCTCCTGGGTCTGGATCGGCTATACACGTTCAAGTCGGCGTTAGGCGCTTACTCCCGAGCGAGCGCGGGCTCGAGCTCGGCGACGCTGATGTCACCGCGCTCGCCCACGACCGACAACGCGCCGCTGACGCGCATCGAGGACGCCGTCGACGAGCTGCGGCGGCTCGTGCTCGCCAACGGCGGAAGGCAGGTGTCGAGAGCGGATCTACATCGCAGCTACGACTGGATTGGGGTCAACGCTAGCGCGCTCGCGGATGTCGAGCGGATGTACCGCCGAGCTTATGGCGGCCGAGAGCGAACGGGCGCGTTCGAGGTTACGCCTGACGAGCTTGAGCGGGAGGCGAGGACCGCGAAAGTCGCGAGAGCGGCGCAAGCGGCGGTGGTGAAAATCGGCACACCGCCATCGCCGAAGAATCCGGCGCCTGTACTAAAACTAAATACGAGTATCGCCGCAGGAGATCCTAAATTGATAAGACCGAAACCCCAGTCCCTATCTCATGCAGTAGCCGCAGGGAAGGATTTGGTGATCGAAAAGGATCGGGAAATCGAAGTTGGTGTTATACGACCAGCTGAAGGCGACGAGGAAGATGGAGATCGGACAGCATTGCCGATCCAGGGCGTGGCATTCTGGAACGGGCTGGGGGCTTCGATCGGTGAAATGCTCCAAGAAGAGCAACGGGACAATGAGGTTCGCCAATCCCGGAGGGTAGGCCCTATAACCCCTAACGGGTACGATGATATTTCGCCCGTAACGCGCGGTGAATGGGGATTCCTGTTCGCCGGAGATGGATGGAAGCAGGGCAAGACGGCCGCTGTAGAGACTTGTTGAGAAATTAGGCGGACGTGCATCGATAGGCGCTTTGTTAGAACTTCTTGTATACCCCTTTCGAGCGATGAATTGGAACTCCAGTTACCAGGTAATGACCAGCGCTGTTTGAATAAAATGCAATGTGAACCAGGCCAAGCCTACCGAGGAAGGCTACCGCTATTGGACAATTATACAAATCACCGCCACCCGTATTTCGCACCAGCCTCGTTCTTATTGCTCTTCGCCTTTGCGAAGCTCTCCTCTAGCGCCTCACGCTGGCTCTGCACATTGTTAACCAACTGCCGCAAGTTATGCTTTCCGGGGGCGATAGCCCGGACGGGGTTGTAGGTCTGCTGTTCCCCGGATGCGCGCAGCTCCTCGTTATGCGCGTACTCGAGGTCAGTGTTAAAATTGACGACCTTGGTAGCCGACGCCGCCGGACCGGGCGCGCCGCGACGTCCGAATAACTCGCGCCTTGCGGCGGCTGAGAGGTTCATCTCGGACGCGATCGCGTCTAGAGAGTCGGACTGGCCGTGGCCTGTACTAGTGCTTGCAACCTGCGGATCTGCGGAATTGGCATATTGAGCATCGTACTGTGCAAACGCCTCTTCGGTTGACATGTCATCTCCACTGGTAAACATAGGCTCGTAGTTCGCGTTCGGAGCTGTGCTTTCCACTTCAGCTGCGTCCTCCGGCTCATCTGATAAAGAAAATAATGAGACTTTCTTCTTCAGCGCCTCCTCTTTAGTCTTCGCTTCTGACGCTAGCGCTCCCGTCGTCGTCGCCGATGAAGGAGTAGACGCGGTGGAATTAGGCTTCGAGCCTGTCGCAGCTTTCGTGGCGCTCTTTTTGGCGGGCTTCCTCGACACCGAGAGCGGCTTGAACATCATGGGTTTGCCCACTAACTTGACCTCCTCGGCAGGCTTCTGGCCTTCTGGTATCGATGGTTGTTGTGATGATCTCGACGACTCTGCGGAGTCTGCATTGCCAACCCTCGCTCCCATCTCGTCGTAACCATCGCCGTCCGACTCCCTGCTGAAACCTGGTGCGGCACCCGTCTTGAGGTTGATGCCGGGCCTCGGCGCGCTCTTTCCGCTGCTGCTCGCGACGGCCGACTTCCCGGTGTTCTTGGGCGGCGGAAGGAAAGAGTTGAAGTTGCTAAACGCACCACCGCCGCCTCCTCCAGTCCTCTGTCGCTTCGCCGGGGGCCGATCGCCGCCATCCGTCGTCTCGCTCTCGTCCCGGCCGGAGGTCTGCGGGAGGTTGACGAGAATCTTGCCGGCCTTTGACCGGTCAACGACCTTCTGGAAAGGCTTCTTTGCGCCAGGTGCAGGTGCAGCCTTCGGCGGTGGCTGGGCGGGTGCTTCGGTCTCGGAGTCGGAGTCGGAATAGTCTACCAACCCCATTGTGACGGTGATGCGATGGGAGTGGCTGATTTAGTTGACTACAGTTTGCGATGGGTTGGAAAGTAAACAAGTCAACGCTTGTTGGGGGGTGATGGTAATGATGATTTTCTAAAGTATTATGTCAGCTGGCGGATCTCTGTTGGCAGCTGCGCTCCCTCGGCAGCTATACATGGCCAGGTAGTACGAACTATGTCCTTAGTACTCTTCCTCAAAACATTGTCTAGGTAGGTACTGTATCTATTAACTTTCGTACACTTCAATCTAGTTTACCTGAATCAAAAGTCGGATAAAACCGCGATACTCGGAGTTTATCCAGCCGCGACCATCGTTGAATGATTACTACGATTTGGATAGGTCCGAGTCCTCGTTACCAGGTTACACGAATTTCATCGATCCCGTCTGTCCACTCATCGGGTATAACGCGTTCGCCGCTTTCACTCAGGCTCGGCTCAGCCCATTACGGTATCAGTTACGTGCCCAGAGCAAGCTTTATTTATGCATGCTTGTAAAATAGTGATGCGAAGAAAATGCGTTTTGAAGGAAAAGGACAAAGTAGAGCATTACATTTGAAGACGAGGCCGGGGAGCTGTGGGGCCTTCTGGACATAAATAGCTAGATCTGCCACGATCATTCCTAATACGACAACCTTTCGCCCTCAAAGACCCATCAGAACCTTACGGTATTTGTCAGATAAGTATCGAATGAGCCGTCACTTTCTCAATTCCTGTCTGTTGGCGCAGTGATGGTGATGTAGGTATTCAACACTAATTCACAGCTGAGCGGCTAACACAAGTGCCAAGAGATGCCAAGGCGGGGGTTTGTTATTGTTCTAGGGAGTTCAGGATAAACAGGCGCTTAATCCAGGTGCAGTATGCAGTTGGTTCGCAGCTGAAAGTTCTGCTGCCACTCTACTACGTATGGAACGGTTTAAGGGGAACAGTCAGCTCATCAGGTGAGAATGTCAAGGGGCATTACCATGTAACTAAAGTTATTTCAGCTCAACTCTTGTTACCTGTTCGATTCTCTTGCAACACTGCAAGATTCATGTCCTAGCTATTAACCAATTTGAAGACCATGGACAGCAGCAAGTTGAATCGCGCAACGCTTGAGAAGAACAGCATCTTCTTTTTCGAAAAGAAAGGCGAATACGGACAGCTGCCGGCTCATGTCAATTCGCTTCGCGATGCATTGCTTGATTTCGAATGTACCCTGTCTGCGCGCCTATCCTTTTATTACGATGATGAATTTGAAGATCACGAAATGCTGTATTCGGTAATGGACAAGCTCTTCATGTCCCAGTCGGAGCGCGCCTCCATTGTGCATTCAATTCAAACGTATCGACAGATGAAGCACGACGCCCAAAAACTCGACGACGGACATGATCGGGAAGTTGAATGGGTCAAGTTCTACGAGAAGAACTTCTTAGATAAACTCTGCGATGAGTTCCAACTAACCGACCAAGACTCAAGACGGTAAATTCGGCTAGAAGAAAACTTAATGGAACAATTCCACTTATTCTTCTTAGAGTCGCTCGCACAAAGTTTTACTACGATGATTTTGATGTGTGAGTGATCTGCTTCCCGTCATGACTGCTTAGACGCGACTAAGACTCCGCAGTGCGAGAGAGCGTCCATGGGGCCTCTTTAGCGGCTCCGGAGACTTTCATAAGGAGTATGTGAAGACAAACTTGACCAAGCCTATTCCCGACTGGGTGGCTTGTTTTCGGGTGTATGATCTTGAATCAAGATCGAGCAGGATCCCAAATGGCTCAAGTCGATGGTCCTGGGCCAACTCAGCAAAGGACTCAATCGTGGAGAACTTCTCCCTCGCAACGCTAAAGGAATTGGCTGAATATGGCCTACAATTTAGCGCCGCGGACATCTTGCGTGGGAAGCGGAACTCTTCCATTGTGCCCTCTGACCTCCTTTGCTACCCCTGGCTCATCACTGAATATAAGAGAAAAGATAAGCGAGAGGATGTGGGGTGTTACTGCCAAGCAGCGAATGCTGGAGCAGCCTCTCTCATGCTGCTTCAGACTTTGGTTAGACACTCAACGTGCAAGACAGTCTTGCCGGTTGTTACGATGACTACACGGGGTCCTGAAGCTCGCATTTGGATCTGTTTCTTCGATGATTCTCTAAGGAGATATGTGGGTTTTATCTGAAACTTGGCTGAGTTGCAGTTCTGACATATCTTCCTAGAATATGGTTTGCATCTGGGAAGGCGATATGAACCGAATTGCTGACATGGTTGAACTTCGAGCTATTCTAGAGAACACGCACACTTGGGCGATGCGAGTTCTCCGTCCGTGGATCTCTCATCAGATCGATCAATGGAAGTTCTCCCGTCACATTGGACGTAGATGGGAACAGAAAGAGAGTGTGGAAACCGGCTTGAGAGACAGATTTAGTGCTCTGGTTGTGGCGAACCCCCTTCCCAGGATGGTAGACGAGCTGCAAGGTGGGAACAGTGTTCAGGAAACGGAATACTCCGAACTGGCAATGCTTTTCAAAGAGCAGAGTTCACTATTACTTACTGAAATGCGGGAGCTTCTCGGAACACAGAGAGCCATTTCCAACACGGAGCGATCAAGTAAGGGGCCTTCATCGCAAACACGGTCAATCTCGACGCAGACAGATGATGATCCTGATATACGACCTGAGAACGGGACGAATCATAATATTCCGGGTCGAAACCAGACGTACACGCCGGAGGACAAGTCTGATTTGGTCAATAGCCAGAGACTCTCTCCCGAGAGCTCAGCCCTGTCCGATGTCCCAGGAAATCCACAGAATACTCTAGGGCGACCGTCTTGCTCAGACCAAGTGCACGGTCAATCCATACCTTGGTCAATATTTATGCCACTGCAAACCCCAGTCTCGGCAGGCAATAGGAGTTCAGAAATGCAGGATGAGCAAAAGGACCGTCAGCACAATTCATCCTTAAGCACCGACAATCTCTTGTCAACAATACCCTTGTTCAGAAAACCTACATGGGACCAAATTCCGCTTACGGAAACTCTACCCCTGGCGCCTAAGGGGTTAGCTAAACCTTCGCCAGAAAGAGAACAGCAAGCCTTTGGGGATAATCATGTAGTCCTTGACCCCGATGCCAAGGTCCCACTATTCAAAGGAGTTGCTTTCGGGGGCATTCCTATCAATCATACATTCAGTTTCGGTATGAACCCCAAAACTTGGGACGCTTCCAAAGAATTAGACTCCCCCTTCTGGACTGAGATCACCCGTTGCGCAAGTACTTCCACGATTGATGGCCTTCACGGTGGTTATCCTTATTTAACCTACGAAGAAGGAGAGGTCTGTTTTTATGAGAAATCCTAAATTTCTGGGCTCAAGCTGACATTCTCTAGGTTTTCGATATATGGGGTGTTCGTTATGGATGGTATCTTGCTCGGAGAGGAATTGGCCAGGATAAACAAAAAGGCTGGATTCGGGCCGCAGACAGTACTTTCCATTCTTTTGAGACAACGGCCTCCCGTATCCATAAACCCGATCTCAGCAACGGTCTCACCGAAGCAAACAAACCAACGGAGCTCAACAAGAGTGAGACCCATGCGTCGGAGAAGGGACCGCCCTCTCCAGCGTGCGAGCGATCTCAGGCCACAGCGAGTCTTGAGACCAAAGGAGCTGGCCAGAGCAACCTCGGGCTAGAGCCGGTGACGATAAATGATGTGAGAATTAGGCGAAAGTCTATGAGATGCGAGAAGACGGGCCACCGAATTTACATCAAGCTGCCGAATCCACCAGCAATGGAGCGCCGCGTTTCAATCGAGTTCTTTGCTCACCCGCCCAGAGCCGCTTACAGCTGCACTAGCGCAGAAGAACCAAGGTCGAGGCACGAGGACAGGCTGCCGCCTGTAAGACCACCGGATGCCGCTTCCTTCTCAAAACAACCGTCTACTTCGGCTGCGGAACATGGCAGCAGGACCAACGACTCCGCTGACCAAAGCCAGAGTCCGCCGCCCCACGAAAGACAGAAGGTTGGCCTGTTCGAACAGCCCAACAGCGGCCGTTTCAAGGGTGGCCTATTCGTCGGCCTGGATACCAATGGGTGGAAGCCGAGATCAATTTCAGATCGGGACGAAGAGCGCCAGCTCTATGGTGACGCCGGTCCTAGCAAGCCTACCGGGGAAGAGCTGTTTTGCTGGCGTCCGAGCCCCAGCAATTCGCAACAGGAGGGATTTCGCCCCTCAGATGCCTCAAAGACCCCAAGCAAGCCTCGGCTGTACGGCAATATCTGCTCAGATGAGTGGAAACCGACATTTGGGAGTGCCGGCTACCCCAACATACAGGAACGTCGGGAGAGCAAAGTGGCGTTTGAAAAGAAGATATGCCGGACAAAGGATGATGTAGTGACGAAAGAACCAGTGCAAGAAAATATGCACACGGAACAGGAGGCTCCCCTGCAGCCCAAGAGCTGCATCTCTGCGGAGGATTGGAGACGACTAATGAAGAATGAATAGCCACTGAGGCCACACAATCCTTTGATATAATAAGAAGATGCAACCAGATGTGTGGACTTTGCACACTAAACAAAGATGCATTCAGGTATCGGGTCGGGTGGAAAGCCAACTCGGCGTCTTGGCTTCTCTGTATACCGGAGACTCCGATAGATGAATCAATCGCAAAAATGCTCTATCTCATAGATAAACGATACAAGCTTTGCGTTAAGAGTCGCTGGGCCACGCCCCGAGCATCTCGGCTGTGAAATCCATAGTAGCAACTATGTGTGAGGAGAAGGGGGCTGATGAGTGTTGAAGTGAGGGTCAAGGTCTAGCTACAAGTACAGTGACATGTCTCTCTGTCAGTGTTGTGTATATATATAGCAGGCCTTTGCCACTCAGACACATAGCTAGCTGGTCAAAAATAGTAACGCTCATTATCCTGAATTTCAGCAATGAGAAGGTGGGAAAACGGTGGCACAAGGGATTTATAAGCCGCCATCCCGAAATCAGGCCGAATTTGGCAGACGGCAAGAGGCCGCGAGGTTCACTGGGTTCACGCCGAAAGCAGTGAACTGGTACTTCGATACCAGGGAGGACTATAGCTGGATCAAGCCCAAGAACACTGTAAATGTCGATAAGGGTGGCATCATGGCGGGAATGGGTAAGTCTATAGCCCTTGAGGTTATACAGGGCTAACATCATCAGAACTTGGTGGCCTCGTGTTGGGGAGTGCTGAGACCAACTGAGCCTACGTGAAGAGCCTTCAGGGAGAGGCTGGAGTAACGTCTATGAGAGGCTGTAACAACTGATGGCCGACTGCTGCTTCCTGGAATCATATTAAGGGCAGGGAACTCCAACCCCAGTGGTTTCGAGATGCCTTTAAGCAGCAGATAGGGGACTGACATGTGGTGATTAGCCCCAACGGCTGGATCGACAATGGCATAGCCGTTGAGTGGTTGAAGAGAGTATATTTACCCCAAACGAAGCCTGAAGATGAGGTCGAGGCCCGCTTGATCATTCTCGATGGCCACAAGAGCCATACGCCGGTGTGTATTGTCGAGAAGTATCGTAAGAATAGTTGCTAATAGGAGGCAGGGTAGGTTTATGACAATATGCTGTCTGAATAATGCATACCTCCGCTTCCTCCCAGTCCACACCTCTCACGGCATCCAACCACTAGATAATGGTAAATTCAACCTCGGGAAGAAAGAATATCGTGCAGAGTTGAATAGGCTGAATAGCCTAGACGATTCTAGTCCCTCTGACAAGAACAGTTCCTGCGGTGCTATGACAAAGCACGTAAGGCTATTGTGGCCAAGGCCATCGAGGGGGCTTGGCGGTGACTGGTAGCTGACCAGTTTCACGATACAAGGCCCTCCGGCACGCAGAGATACAAGGGGATAAGGCCACTGGCAGGGATAAGACCTCGGAGCCAAGCGGATGCGAGGGCGAGCCTGGGACCCCTACCAACAGCCGCCAAACCGGGGATTTAGCGGTGGGCAGGTCCCCAAGATCTCGGAATGCCCTTAGAAATATATCTAAGGCGTTCGAAACAAAGGAGGCCGAATCAGCCATCATGAAACGCAGAGTAGAGGAGCTGGAAGCCAGGTTGGAGGTCCTGGAGCGGCCCCGGAAGCGGAGGGCCATTCCCAACCCCAACAAGCGCTTCACGACTATATCGGAGGCGCTGGCCAAAGGCGAAGATATTTCCAATAACGTACCAGCCTTTGATAGGGCCCAACAGCAAGTTGTGATGGTGGAGGAGTCTGCCCCCGAGGAGGAATCAAGTGTTGAGGAAGGCGGTGAAGATGAGTAGATCCTACCACCTAGTATCTATAGATCCGGGAGGTCAATTCGGACGCTAGGAAGTCTAGGTGAACAAATAGTTTTTGCACTTTATAATGTTATTGAAATCGCCAAGTGAGTATCAGGGTATATATCTATTGATCTAGTATCTAACCCCCATCTAAATACACCGAATTGATATTCATTCAAACTTTATCGGAAACCCCCCCCCCGCGGTTCCCTTCCCCCCTTTCACCGCACCCCCAACCGTTAAAACGAAGCCGATGTTAAGATTCTTGCTTCATGTGTCTGCCTCGTCTCTAAGTTTAAATCCACAAGCGATTGTATACCTGACCTGATCAGTCAGTATCCGTACTTCTTCGACAAGAAGTCAGCCAAAAACCCAGCTGAGATTGCGGTGCCGACATAACCACTTCCAGGACCAAATGCCCAAGCGCAACTATCGCCATCTTCCAAATTGACAACCCAAATCATCCATGTCAACAGGAGAGCAGTTACACCACATGATATAACATAATATGGTGCGCCAAACTCTGCCAGTTGGCCCGCCAATACTAGAAAGTATACCTGCACGGCAGTCGCTATGTAGCAGGCTGGTTTCGTTCCCTTCCTTCCGAGTCGTACGGCGAGTCCTTTGACGCCAGCTTTCAGGTCATCGAGGTAATCCTGATGAGCGTAAATGGTGTCGAAGATAACAGTCCAGATAATCCCAGCGACGTATAGACATGCAGCTGACTGGGCTAGTGGTGACTTAACGACGTTGGACACGCGGACTGAGAGATCCAACGACGGGTCTAACAGAGGTGCCAACGGATCCTTCCCGATCATCGAAGTCACCAGAAATATGGCATAAGACAGCCCAAATCCCAGCTCGACTTGGGGGAAGTTTGTGCAGCGCTTCAGGAAGGGGTAGATGAACAAGAGAACGCCGTCTACGCTGGCGTGAATCAATGTCGAATCGCCGAAGGGGGACAAGATGCAGGCTCCAACAGCAATCTGTACGGCGGTGAAGAAATGCGCCTGCGCCGTCGTGACGGCACCCCGTGGGATGGGCCTCACTCGGCAGCGAGCGACCTGGCGATCAAAGTCCTGATCTAGGTTGTCATTCCACGTGCAAGTAATACCGCGGAAGACGGTAGTCCATAGACCCAAGTGCGCTGCGATGAGTACAAGAGTTTTCAGATCAATATCACTGGAGAATGGGCGGATATTGATGGCAAAACCAAGTCCTATCAAGTAGTGCCAGTAGAAGGCCCAGAACCCCGACGGACGGTCTAGACGCATGAGTTCGGCGTACGGAACCCATGAGTCTGGCATGAAGCGAAAGAGGCCATGACTCGGCTTGCTGTAGCCTTTGACTTCATCCATGGCGGGGAAGGAGTGGTACCGTCCGGGCTATGATGGTTATAATGGTGTTTGACTTCCAGGGGTCGCTAATAATAAAGAAGAAGTGGTATGATGATGGGTAATGTGTGCAATTCCTGAGCGAGCTAAGGCCCGGGGGATCTGAATGGTAAGGGCTATCGTTGCAGTACTGAAGTCTAGAGGCTGGAACTATCATCGCCTTTATCCTTCATGGTGACATCCCTGTTTCATACACAAGAACGGGCACTTTACAGACCAAGGCATTCCCGAGAGCAACAAGCTAGAGGTGCATACGAAGATTGCATGGCATGAGTGCCGGCCGCCTGATCTTCGCTTTGCTGACGCTGACGTTGACACTGATGTTATCCACTCGAACTTGGAAACCAATCGTGAGGTGAGGGATATCAGCACGGTAATAGCGTCTAAGTCGGCAATAGGTCACGGTAGATGATTCGTTCCGAATGCAACGATTATCACCGACTGTCTTGGAGTGCGGTGGAAGACTACAGGTTCGATAAGACGTGGGAAGACGTGCAGGACGTCAAGGGCCTTCATACCTCGCGGACTTCGGGATATCCCAAGCCCATCTACTGGACCCACGCTGCGGCTATGGTCCTCGCTTCGTGCATGGATCTCGAGTTCCACAGGGCCCCCCAGGCCCCGAATCTTATGCGGGAGCTTTCCACTCCCGGAGATTCTTTGCCTCCTTTCCGCTGTCTCACGGAGGAGGAACATTTTCCTTTAGACATATGACCCTTCTCCCAGTCATCGGGGTCTGACATCAGCTTATTCGCCAACAGCTCGCAGGTATACATCTCACAGGGGTATTCTTTGTCCGTTACCCCCACCGTCCCGCAAGATTCCCCAAACAGCTAGCATGTAGACTCCCATGCTTTTTGTATGCAAAAATACCTCCATCACTTCCTTTGCTGGTTCCCATCACTCTCAACTTAGCCTTTCATGCCATCCTCCTTGTTAAAGGGGTTCGGGAGCTTCAGTTAACGGCAACCTTTGGCAAAGGCGATATTTCTTGATATATCGAAGCTGAATTTTGAAACCCATATTGGAAATTACGGGAAAGTCCTATTAAAGTAAATACAGCTGTTCATAGGTTTATAAAACGGCTTTCCGGGTTGTAGTGGTGACGGCTTACAGATATGTAAAATTATGTAGATATCCATCTATATTCTATGTGGGTCTACATACTAGCCTGTAAGGGAACCAAAGTGTGGAGGTAACTAACAAACAATACCCCTGCGAGTTCCTGGTCCAGTAGTCAGCATCCACTGCCATCGATATCGCCGATCGTTTGATCCGCTCTTCACCCTGCGCGATCGTCCTTGCGCCGACAATATAACATTTCTTTCTTCTCAATGCCCCGAAAAGCATCAGAACCACCAACGCCATCTCATCTCCTACCTTTTTGGCTGCTAGCATGTACCCAATCGAAAGCTCGTATTACCCCTATTTGGGTCTCTTTCTCTTTCTATGCAGCAGCTGCGTAGCGATCGTTCAGTTCTTGAAACCTACCGACTTGAAATGGTCGCCTGGCACAAAGAGATGGGCAATGCCACCGGGGCCACCAGGCGTACCAGTCTTGGGAAACTTGCCACAGATGATGCAAGCCCGCCGCAGAGCCCCTTCATTCAATAAGTGGGTGAGTCTCAAACCTGTCCAACATGAGAATGCGCCTTGATCTAAACATCTGGCAGCTGGCCTCCTTGATACCGTATGGTGAAATGGTGACGCTGCATATGGGATCCAAGACATGGGTCGTCCTCAACTCGGACCGCGTCGTCTCGGAACTCATAGCCAAGCGAGGGAAGATTACCAACGAGAGACCCCATATGCCCGTCGCGAGTGATCTTGTGAGCAATGGAAAGCGCACAGTGATACGACAAGAAGAAGAATGGCGAGAGGGACGCCGTGTGATGCATCAGTTGCTCAGCGGCTCGAATCTCAAGGTCTACGCCGGCATGCAGGAGCTCGAGAGCGTAGACATGCTGCGCCGATATCTTCGGGAGCCCAACCTGTGGTTTGCTCACAACTATCGATATGCCACCTCCGTGCTTTACAGGATCGTTATGGGCTACCCCCTGAACAAGACCAGAGCGCAGCTCGACGACTATCAGAGGGTAACGATCGAGTTTGTTACGACCATCAACCGGAGCTACGTGGATTTCTTCCCTTCGCTTAGCAAGCTCCCCCATGTCCTACAGCCTTGGCGGCGTTTCTGGGCTCAGATGGGCTCGTTCCATCGCCGTGTCTTCCAGGAATGGTGGGAGCCCATCAAAACCGCCGTGAGTAACGGCTCGGCGCCGCCCTCATTCGTCCGCGACGTTCTTCTTCATCCAGATATGAGGTTCTCTGGAGATGATGAAGAAGCCATGTACCTGGCTACGTCTGTTATGGCAGCTGGTGGTGACAACACACGTATGACGATTAATGTGTTCATAATGGCCATGGCTACGCGCCCCGAAGCCCAGGCACGGGCACGCGAAGAAGTCGATCGAGTGTGCACGGATGGTGAATCGCTCAGGCTTCCCCGGATGTCTGATCTGCCGGCAATGCCCTACATAGCCGCCATGATCAAAGAGGTTCTACGCTGGCGACCGACTGTCCCCATTGTTCCACCCCACCAACTCACCGAGGACCTCGAGTTTGATGGGTACTTCATCCCTGCCGGCACAAGCTTCCTGATCAACTCGATCGGGCTGTCGAGGGAGTTTGACAATGCCCATGAATTCCAGCCGGAGAGATGGATTGACGGGTCAGGAGCCGATAAGATACCCAACTTCTGGGGTTTTGGAGGCGGCCGTCGAATCTGCGTCGGCTGGAAAGTTGCGGAGCAAGCTCTGTTCATTGCATTTGCCCGTTTGCTTTATTGTTTCGAATTGAGTCCGGTTCGTCCACTTTCGCCTTCTATTCCTCATCTTGGTTCTGAATTACGAGTCACTAACATATGAGACGTCTAGAACGGGCCTATCGACGACGAGATACTCAACCACCAAACTCTCAATGAGCCATTTCCTGTCAAGGCCACCGTTCGCAGTGCCAGACACGCATCGCTTATCGAGCAGGAGGCATCCAAGTACGAAGCTTCATTCTCTACATTCGGGGCCAAATGAGCCCTTTTCAGCGTGTTCAGGAATGTACATCAGAGAGGACTGGCAAACAGAGAAGATGGAGAACCCAAAAGCTTGGATTGGCCGTCGAAATACGACAAGCGAAAGCCTCAAGAGGCGCCTAATTATGTAGTTTTTCATCACACATGTCACGATGTCCAATATGCGTGCTACCAGGGAAACTAGCCAGCCTCAGATGTTACGAAGATAATTATTCTGAAATAGCTGCGGTGAAGGCCACATGTGAAGTTATTCTGATTCTCACCTAAGTATATGGGGTGCATTGAGTCGAGGATCCTTGCTGTATTGATATTGATTCAGGGTCCGAGGCAATTTTGTGCGTAAATATCAGCGCCTTTTGCGTTTGGTGCTCTGCAGGAGCTGATGGGATGGCATTTGGGGACATGTGGTTGCAGCGCATCATTCCCTCACAACAGCTATGGAATGCACAAAACGCCGTTTAGGGAAGGTCGATGGATTACCGATATGAGCCTAGCATTCGATTTGTTATAAGAAGTATTTTCTCGGCTCTGCATTTCCCTGATACACGTCATGCATATGATACGGAGTATATATACCCCGATCAGGGCGTTACAGCCAGAGTGGGGATGGCTTCGAAGGTTTCACAAGTGGGGACGGCCGAAAGAACCGCCGGAGGAAGGTCTCGCTCTAGCTGGGATCAAGGCCTTTCGCAAGCCGATCCTGCAGGGGATAGAATGCCGGATCAACCCACGTGGCTTTCCAGCCCTGTAGGTGGGACATGTCATTATTGAAGGCCTGGATTTAGGGGGAAGTCTGGTCTATCCAAGAGAAGGCGGATAGACCCATTTTGTGTGCCGCTTGAAATGTTCCATTCGGTACATCCCTGTGCAGAGTATAGTGAGTGTCTTTAAGGTATTGGGGCAAATGTTGGAAGGATACGCCGGCGACGTCGTAGCCATGGGAGTATGTTAGTTTCTAAGTCTTAGCAGATGTAGTATACTTCTTTCTTTCCCTTTTTAGTTTCATTTTTCATATAAAGTTGTCCTGGTCTTCAGCCACATATCTAGTCTGCTTGCTCGTAGCTTAGGTTTGCCAAACTCTCAGTTTTAAATGTACAAATAAAATTGGTAAGGTCGCTCCGTTAGGTACAATATAATGCATTATTAGTTCTTCATGCTTAGTAGAATGCCCCGCACGCCAGCGAAATCAAGTTCCCTCATTGTTTCCTCCCATAATCGTTCCCCGAATTCCTTCCCCTCTTCTGTATAACATAGCTCGGGATACCTGTTTGCAAGTTTGAGCATAAGGTACATAATGTTTTCCTACCGTGGTCAAACGCGCAGTTATGGGATAGCAGAGAAAATACTGAAAGAGGGGGATTCTTACGGTTTAATGATCCAATCGCCGAGAAAGCACCCGTGGGTCTCCGGACCGTGAGCTACCACGGCATCGACATACGTCGTAGCGGCCACCGCGACGGACCTGCCTATGACAAGATATAGCATGGTCATAACCGCTCCGTATACTGAGGGCAACTCCCGCTTGATATCCGTCCCTCTGGTCAAGCCCGGGTTCACCATGTTGACAAGGACATCGTTGGGGTCGACATGGTTGGCGAGCGTAATGACAAAGAAGGTGAGCAAAAGTTTCGACTTGCCGTACCATGCCATCTGCGTGAAGCCCTCAGGATTGTCGATCTGTTTAAGCGCACTGCTGGCTTTCATATCGACCTGCGATGTATATGCCGTGTCAGAGCCTACGAGACTCAGCACTGGCGGTTTGTTCGTCGCCTTTCTCTTGGACTTGAGAACAGGAAGGAGCAAGATGGTCAGCAGCACGGTCGAGAGGTAGTTAACCTGCAGCATGGTCTCGTGGCCCGTAGCGGATACGGTCGTGAAGTCATGCTTAGCCACGGCGGCATTCAGTATCGCGAAATCGATGCGGGGGAGCGTTTCGCAACGGCTCACGAAGGCCCGGATCGAGTCGTAGGACTCGTGATCAAGGAGCCAGACGGAGATGTTGGACCCGGGAAACTCCCTGCGTAGGGCATCTGCTGCCGCGTCGCCTTTGGTCTGGGAGCGCACGCCCATGATCAGGTGTGATAGCCCGAGACGCAGCAGCTGGCGTGAGGCCTCGAACCCGATTCCCACATTGCTTCCCGTGACGATGGCAACTTGGTCGGCCAAGTGGATGTTGTGGGGGAGAGGTTTGGGTCTTGTAAATTGGCGGGATAGCACTCCGAGGGCCGTGCCTTCGAAATGAGCTTCACTTTCTAGCTTGGATGACATGGCAAAGAAGTAGGGAGGCCTGTTGCGAGCTTCAACGTTGGGACGAAGTGGTTCCAGTTAATGCACCAGACGTGGTGGAGCATAATCAAGAAAACCTGTCATCCTGGGCTTATACAAGACAACAGAGTAGAACAAGGGGTGCTTGTATAATGTCATCGCTGTGAGGGCCTCGGATACCAACATTCAGATGCCGGGACCGGGTCCTCGCAAACTACGGAAACAGCCTAAATGGTGGTCCACAGGCCGGATTGGCTCCAGGACAATGTGACTGATTGTTCGGTGCTGCCAAGATAATGATCTCCTGATTTACCTCTACCTATAAAACCACTTTGTACGCGGTGGGGAGAACACAGACTCAAAGGCGGGGAAATTCAACTTTACTCCGATGTCTCACATAAAAAGTGATTACATGAGCAGTGGGCGGGTGATTGGTTCTTCCTAACTGCAATTGTAAGCTTAGCGCACGCAATCGCGGTTTCTCCGAGTTTCTGAGAATTTGGTACGTGTGTCGAACGATTGGCTCCGACTGGCAGTCAGCCGCATAATGTAACGCTTCAATGCTATACGGCACATAGGTATCCACCCTGGGATGCTCTGCATGACTAGCTCGGGAAAGGATTTGACGGGTAGACGGGTGTGTGTGGGTACGCATGCATCATGCAGGTGAGATTGAAAAAGCACCGCGGCGCAACTAAGACTCTTAGCTTTACGCAGCCTGCGTGGGGGAGACGGTTTTAGCGGCAATGCAAGTCAGACCGTTAGGCGGCTTTTGGGCAGGTAGACGAAATCTTAGCTTTAGGCAGCTTTCGTGGGGGAGCTGGTTTTAGCGGCAATGCAAGTAAGACGGCCAGGCGGCTCCTGGGCAGCATACCCGGGCATGCGGCCGATGAGTGGATAGCACCTCGTACTACCCTGTTCAGCGTAGGAGCTTACGGTTGCAGTAACTTCCGTAAGCGTATAGCTGATACGTCAACCGCCAGATGTAACAACCGAGTATATCCTCCAATCGGAGTAGCATGTGTTACCCCAAGTGGGATTTGAGGCAACTATGCACAACTATGCATGGCGAAGGAAACACACTGAATTATTAATCAATAAACAAAAACTTCCATTCCATTCTATTATTATTAAGCACCTCGTATAAAATATGATATAAACCATTCGAACAATGGTAATCTAAACTAAGCCCACATCGCATTCCACACCAACTCATCCAAGTTAGAATCACTCAATATGTCCGTATACGTCATTACCGGGGTGTCGAGGGGAATCGGGGTGAGTTTACCTTATGCCCTATTACGCGTTGCCTTTGCTTAATCCAGCCTAGTTCGAATTCGTCAGGCAGCTTTCGGAAGACCCGAAGAATCTAGTCGTCGGTCTGGTTCGCAATAAGGCTGCGACCGAGAAAAAGGTGGCGGCAGAGCTGGGCGACCGTTCCAATATCCACATCCTCCATGCAGACCTTACCAGCCACGCCAGCCTGAAGCAAGCCGCTGCCGATACTGCCAAGATTGTTGGCGAGCGTGGTATCGACTACCTAGTTGCCAACGGAGCTGCCCTGCCCCTCTTCGACGCCTATGACCCTATCGGCGCATTGTAGGTTTACTTCCTTCTGGCTACTGTCCGGGCTGGTTTATGGTTAACGCTATGTGTTCAACAGGGGCGACAAGGTCGAGGAGATAGAGGCTGTTACATCGGAGCTATGGCAGACTAACGTCGTCGGCAACATCCACTTCTTCAACCTCTTTATCCCTCTTGTTATGAAGGGCAAGGTTAAGAAAGTTATCGCTATTACCACTGGTTTAGCCGACCTCGACTTAACCAACGATGTCGAGGTTGAAGTAGGTGCTTTGTACGCTGCCTCCAAGGCAGCGATGAACCTTATTGTGGCCAAGTTCAACGCGCAATACAAGAAACAGGGTGTGCTCTTCATGAGTATCAGCCCGGGAGTGGTGGATGTGGGCCACTATGCGGATGGTATGTATCCCTATCTTCAAGATTGAATGAAACATCTGGACATTTTACTAATGCATACCTACAGCCACTCCAGAACAGATCCAGAACATGATGGCATTTATGGGCAAGCTTCAAACCTATGCGCCTCATTTCAAGGGCCCAATCACTCCAGAAGAATCCGTCCGACATATGAGGTCGACCTGGGAGAAGGCCAGCATCGACAGTGGGTATGGTGGTGCATTTGTCTCGCATTATGGAAACAAGCAGTGGTTGTAAGCTCGGGGCCCCGGTCCATTGCACCAGATACACTTATTAATGTAGATGTTGCTGAAATGTGAGGTTGCAAGGAGACGGTCTTGTTAGTACATCCACTAGTGAGGGCATTCATCTATAGAAGAGCAAAGAATGAGGGTACCCTCCCAATCACAGATCAGCTAGTCAGTGTGTCAATCAAGCGTCTACTTCCTCAGAAAACAACAGGCGTACGTTACACATACGTCCATGTACACTCCACGAGACCAAGTTATATGTCAATAAAATCAATTCAGATGTCCATTGATGTAGTTGATGTTACTAGGTGTACAAAGGTTCGATTTGCGTCCCTAAGTACCCCCAGGGTTCCGGAAGGGTTACGAGGTAAGACGCCGCCATTGTCTCCACCGCCATCACTAATGCACACCCTCGCCTATTTGCACACCCCTAATCGGGTCGACCTTTTAAAATAAAATGTTATGTTAAAACGAAAAAAAATTAACAATTAATATAAAAGGGCTTTTTTATAATTGTTTATATCAAGAACTTATAATTATTATAGTTATTTTAAAATTTAAGTAATTCTTTTACTAAGCTGTTAAAGGCTTTTTTTTACGTAACTAATTTAACTTGCTGTTCTTTAAAAGTAGTTTAAACTTTTATATATCCTGCTATTCGCCGTTACATTTGTTAGAGTTTAAAGGCCTAGCTTTTTTCCTTTAGATAAAAGTTAAAGTTTCGATTTCGAAGGGTTCGGTAAGGAAGTAATATTTTAAGTTAACAATTTTGGTGGTTTAATAGTTGATACTATTTTTAGTTTACTTAATAATATGTTTAAAGTTACGTTTAGCCTCGTATAATTTTTTCTAGCTCTTTAATTTGCTATCTACTATTATAGCTTTGCTTTGACGTATAAAATAAATTTTAAAGTTGTTTTTAGCAAAGTAGTCGTTTAAATTTGCGGGTTAACGATTAATATTAATTAGCTATAAATTTATTAAAACTTTTAAAAGATGAAACGCATAGGTTCCGTCTATAAGTGATTTAAATATTTACTATATATATTATTAAAGAAGTTATTCTTTTAAACTTGATAAAATTTTTATTAAGTATAAAAAAGACTATATTAAAATATGTAGAAAAATAGCCATTTACTATTATTTAATATTTTAAGTTTATAATGTTATAAAATTATTATAAAGTTATTTTATAATTTATTACAGCTTAATTAAACGCTATTATATACTAAGAGACTTATATTTATATATTATTAAAATTAAATAGTGTTTTTATATAAAATTATCTATAATAGTAATTATATATCGTTATTGTAAATAGCTTTAATAATAAATTTTTAAGCTATTCATTCGATTTTTTTAAACTCGGCACATTTATAAAAAAGGGTTTTAAAATTTTATTCTTATCTATTCCGTTCCTTAAAATTTCATTTTTATCAAAAGTAAAACGCTTTTTAGTTTATTACTTTTTTTAGCAACGTTTTAACCAGAATGCCTTTAAAAATTAGCTACTTATTAAAGCTGGGATTCGAAGTTTAAAATTTCGAAAATATATAAATCTTTTAAAATATATAGGTATCGCGGTAATAAAAACTTTTAATAGAGTATTTTCTAATATTCGTTAAGTTTTTAAACGCGTTTAGATTTATGACGACTAGGCTAGTTAACTAATTATTAACTTTAAACGTACGAGTTTATGTTGGCAGGAGTGCCGTAGAAGTCTAAGTAATAAAGAATGATAATTTAGTTACGTTTTATAAAACTAAGGGTGTTTGAGTAACGAAGTTGTATTACAAGATGCTGTTATTTAATTATAGATTTAAAAAACGCCTATATTTTTTTTGATTTAAAGGGTTTATATAGTTTAATTTCTTCTTAAGTAGTTAAGTTTTTTTAAGCTTTTTAAGCTGTTTTTATTATTTTGAAAAGTTTAACTTTTTGTAATTAATTAAATTATTTATGCTTGTTAAGTTAGTTACGTAACTCATAGTCGAAGTTGGAATTAATGCTTGCGCTTTTTAACCGTTCGAGTAGGCCAAGTTTGTTAGATTATAATACTCTCTCCCCTTTTCTAAGATCTTTGTCCTAAACATTTGCTTGTGTAAACCTAGCAAGGTTTTATTTTTTTATTTTTTAGTTGTTATGTTTAACCCTGTTGAAATATAGCAGTCCCGTAAACGTAATAACGCGTTCATTTAATTTAAACGAATTAAGCATTTTAGTTTTAATATATTCGAGTTTTCTTTTTTCGTTATAAGTTCGAATATAAGGTTTATAAGGTATATTTCAGCTTTAGAACGTATACTCGTTATATTTATACGGTGGTGTTTATATTTTACTTAATTTTTCTAAGGTTAAATATAATAAGCGAGTTGCTAAGAAGAATTATTTCGAATATTAGGAACGTTTAGTTAAAAAGGAGCTTTTTAAGGTTTAATAATAGATAAACGAATTTTCTGAACGCTTTATTCGTTTGCGGAATTAAAGAAATTCTTACGTAAGCGTAGAATTAAGATACTGTCTAAAGGTATTTAAGGTAGCGAAATGATAAAAAAATTTTAAGCGCTTCGAAAAAAAAACAAAAATATTTAAAGGCCGCCGTCGCGGCTATGTCGGCACAGGTGATAATCCCGTTTAACTGGCTGGTATTATCGTTACTAACTGGTCGACCGTTGATTAGAGTGCGCCTAACGTTACCGGTGAAAGTTTTTTAATAATTATTAAACGTTTATAAGCTTTTTTTACTAATTTTTAGGTATTTTTGACATTTAGATAGTTTTTCTATTTAATTAGATACTGAGTAACTCCGTTAACCTTTTTAATATCTAATACTTCTTCCGGTTTATATATTTGTTTTTCTTTTATTTCTTTTTCGTTTTATATAATATGTACTTTAATAGTATCCGCCGTTAACGCGAGTAAGAATACATACAGAGCTAGATAGAGTTTAATTTTAAATAGTAACTCTAATTAGTAGTTTTTTAATATTTCTTTTTATAATTTTATATAACTCAACGTATTAAAAAGTAAGCTTTTAACTTAGGCGTTTCGTTTTTATATTTTGAATGGCTAATTAAACTATGTTCTTTTTTTAAAAAGTTAGGTTCTTAATCGTTTTTACTTTTAATTTTTTTATTTACTTAATTTCGTACGAACTCGAGCTTTATTCCTATTTCTATACGTAACTATTTAAATTATATTAAATTAAGAAAAACGTCTTTTACAAGCGAGGTGTATATATACGCGAGCTGTACACTTTTTTCATTATTTTTATTTTTCAACTTTAATCACTTATTTCTAAACAACTACAATATGGAACGGCTTATAAAAAAAGCGAAAATAAACCTAACTATTTAAGCTAACAAAGAAAACCCGAAACTTAATTATAAAAAACTTAATTTTATTTATAATATCTTATTTATTACCTTAAGAATACGAATAAATTTAACGCCGATCAAAAAAAATATTAATTATCGAACGAATTTTTAACCTAAATACGTAAGCGTTTCCTATCCGGTATTGACATATTAAAAAATGGCAAAATTGCTACTTATATAACGCGTTACGAAACGCGTCGGGATTAACTAAATAGCTAATTTTGTTAAGTAATAATAAAAATTTAAAAGGCGTTTAAATCGAAAGAGAAGTTGTTAAAAATTTTATACGAAAATTTAAAAACATTTCGTAAATAATTTAAGATTATTCAGGTTATAATCGTAAAATACGATATTGAAAAAATATTTACAATTTTAAAGAAATAAAGTTTTTAATAAGGGCTTTTATAATAACCGGAAGAATTATCATTATTATTAAAAATGTAAAAAACTTAAATAAATTTAATAAAAAAAACCGGGAATTATGTGTAATAATATATATTGTAAACTTTTAAAATTAGATTTTACCTTTATTTATTATTTTTACTTAAAAATTTTATTTTTCGTTAATTTGTTAATAATTTATTTTTAATCAATTAAAATGTTATTATAAGCAATAACAATTGGATAATAAATAAATTAGTTTAAAATAAATTTAAAATTTCGATTAATATATTTAGACGCGTATGAAAAAATTAAAACGTCTTTTTATTTTCGACAGTTACGAAAATTACCATTGGATAAAATTTAAAAAGTATTACGCTAATTACGATATTATTAAATTTTTTATACCCGGTTATTTTTCTTATTTATTTTAACTTTTCGATGTATTTTTTTTTCCGTTAAAACGCGTTTATTTATTATATATCGAAAATTTTATACGTTATTGCGTTATTTATATTATTAAAGAAAGTTTTATCGCCGGTTTCCGAGACGTATTTAAAGCCGCCATAATAACCGATAATATTAAATCGGGATTCGTAAAAACGAAACTTATTGTATTTAATTTTAATCGCGTTTTTTCCGAATTAAAAGTTTTAATTATATTTATATTAACCGTTTCTTTATTTACTTTTACTAATTTCGTTAATTTTTTATTTATGAAAATTTTTAAAAATATTATCGAAATCATTTAACGAAAACGTTATTTGTAAAAAAAAGTTAAAAATTATTAGGATAACTTACTAATAAAAATAATTATATCGGTTAATCTTTTAACGAAAAATAATTTAATGTTATTATACGAAAACACTTTTTTCGGAAAAAATACGGCTTATTACGTGAAACGAATTATATTTTTAATAAATGCCAGAAAATCAAAAATAAACGTTCTCAAAAGAAAAGGGATATTTACTAGATAAAAAACATACATTTTTATAACTACGAAAAAGATAGTAATAAATAATCACAGTTAATAATAACTGAAAATAGTTGTCATAAAAACGTTAAAGCGAAAAAACGGAAATATAACGTTTACAATAAGCCCAGATATAATCCGCGTATTTGCTAAAAAGATATAAAAGCGTTTAACAACGAAAAACCCGATTAGATTAAATTAATTTAATATGTTGTAGTTGCTTAATTCAGATTTATTATTACGATATGCCAAAAAGTATACAGCTCGCTTGTGGGATACATTAGCTTTAATATTAAACGCTCTTTTTTATACTTTCCTAAACACCTTTATTATAAACCCGAAATTAGTTAACGTACTATATAAACGAACAGTATATATAAGCAAGCGGTTTAGCTAATTAACCAACTATTAAACTTAAGTCGACGGGTTTATATTGGCAAAGTACTATGAGAGATTAAGTAATAAAATAATAATTTAGTTACGTTTTATAATATTAAGGGTATCTTGGGTAATAAAGTTGTATTATAAGTTGTTGTTATTTAATTACGGGGTAATGAGTAATATATATAAATACCGATGGTTTTATTTAATTTTAATAAATTTAAATGTATTTACTTTTATAGTTTTAGGTGGATTTATTAAAGTCGAGTGAATTTATTTTACGTGATTTGATTTATTTGGGCCTTGTTTTACGGTTTCGCCAAGAGACCGTTTTCCGGGGTTTAATTAATTGTGTTATAATACGATCTTTTTTTTTTTTTCGAATTTTCATTCGGAAAATTTTTTAGTAAATTTTTTTATTATTATGTCGGGTTATGTTATTAACCGTAAGTTTCGTAATCGTCTTAATTAGAAAGAAAGCGTGGTTTTTTTATTATTAATTATATTGTTAAATTTAGTTTTGAAGTTATACCGTATACTCTTTATTTCGAAAAAGGGCTTAAATGCTTTATGATTAAAGATTTTAAACGTTACGAATAATATATTTTTTATTATAACCGTTATTGTAACGGGTTGGCGATTTTTTTTAGCTTTTTGAAAAATATTAATTGCGTAAAGAATCGCTTTAATCGTAAAAGGTAGCTTACGTAAAAGCGTTTGTGTGACGGCCTGGTTAATTAACCAACTATTAAACCTAAGTCGACGGGTTTATGTTGGCAGAGTACTGTGAGAAACTGAGCAATGAAATAACTTAGTCACGTCTCGTAATACCAAGGGTGTCTTGGGTAACGAAGTTGTATTGCAAGCTGTCGATATCTAACTAGGGGTAATGAGTGGCATATATACTTTGACAGCTTCAGATGGATTCATTGAGTCCCTATGAATCCATAGTCGCAATTTCAGATAGATTCATTGAATCCCCATGAATCCATAGTCGCAACTTCAGATGGATTCATTGAATCCCCATGAATCCTTAGTCATGTGACTTGACCCACTTGAGTCCTGTTTTACGGTCTCGCCAAGAGACCGTCTTCCGAGGTCCGACCAGTTGTGTCATAACAGTTTGTTATAGTTATGTAATAATATTAAAAATAAAACATTCGAAATTTTCGAATAAATTTCGCGTTTTATTCGTAATAAAAAAATAATAAGTTTTTTTACACGAAAAAGGTGTTAAATTGATTTATTAAGGGGTGAAAAATTTAGACGAGTTTAAGGATAAAGAAAGAAAGAAAAAAGAGAATCGTTTTATAGTTAAGTTCGAGGCCATTGTTTTTTAAGGTTTGTTTATTAATAATTATGTTAGGTATTTTTCCGTTAGTAGCTTAGATTGGAATGTTATTTTTGGCGTTACCGCTGATAGAAATTTTTAACAATCGTTAAGTATTTATGAGATTTTTTGTAGGTTTTTAAAAGGTTTCCGAATCCGGGTATATTTTTTACTTGATTAAGTATTAGGTAAGTTTATCGATTTTTCGTATGTTTAAAATTTTTTTTGCTTTATTTATTTTTTATCGTTTTTTATTTTTATATTATTTTGTCCAATATGTATTTTAATAATGTCCGCGGTTAATTCGAATAGGGACGTATAGAAAATTAGATAGAGTTTGATTTTGGGTGATAACTTTAATTAGTAATTGTTTTTTAAGATTTTTTTAATAATTTTGTATAGGCCGATATATTTAAAGCCGAATTTCTGGTTTGGGTATTTTGTTTAGATATTTTTAGTGGTTAGGTACATTATTTATTTTTGAAAAAGTTAATTTTTTTAACCATTTTCGATTATAATAATTTCTTTTGTATTTTTTCATAAATTTTTAAAATAAACTTAAATTTAGTTATAAATAATATTGTTTTAATATTTTTATGATAATTGGTATTATAGGTTATTTAAGTTATTAGTAACTTTTTAACTTAGTTATTTTATTTATAATTAACGTACTATCGTAAGTACGTTTTTAACGTTTGATTTTGTTGTTTCATTTGTTTGTTTATTTAAGGTCGAAATATATTAAATAATTTATAGTTTAATCCGATTTGTATTATTAAGTTTTGTCAAAATTTAAAGGTATACGTTGTTTTTTATTTAAAATAATTTCGTACGGTAATCCGTATACGTTAAAGATAGTTTTAAAAAAGATATACGTTACTTATTCGGCGTTAATGTTTTCGTTAGATAGTAAAATATGAAAAAAATTTTGTGAATTAATTAACGATAACGAAAATATTATTATAATATATACCCGTGGTTAGGTTTTTTGATAAAAAGAGTTTAGTAATGAAATTTATCGTAATAGAATTTTATAGTCGTTTTACGATTAGTAAGGGTTGTAATTTTTTGTAAGGTTTATATTATCCTGTTTTTATTTTAGAGTAGATGTTATATTAACGTTTAATTTCTTGTATTATGTTTTTTATTTTAGGGAAATCGTATGTACGTTAAAACCGTTTTAAGATTTTCTAGATCCTTGGATATTTATGTAATAAATATTTATGTATTTTTCATATTAAGTTTTTTTGATATTTTATTAGGATTTGTAATTTGTGTATTTTTTTTAATAAGTTGTTATTGTATATTTTAATTTTTTAATATATGTTTAAAGTTGTTATTTGTATTGCTGCGATTTATCGTAGCCGTAATTAGTTTTTTGTAATGCTATTAAAAATTGCGTAATTAATTTTAACCGTTTTTTTCGAGGTTCGGTTATTTATTAAAAGCGTTAGTTTTGTTATTTTCCAAATTTTTACGGTAAATAATAACAAAATCGTATTTTATTAGTTTTTTTACGTAACGGACTTATTATGCTATAAATTCTTTAATTGTAATAAATTGGGTAAGATTTTTATGATTTATATTAATTTTAATTTGATATTAATTATTTTTGAGAAAATGTTTAAATTTGCCAAATATTTTGATAATAGCTATAAATTTTTTTATTAAAAATGGTATAACGTAATTCGGGTTTTTGTAATTTATAAAAGAAAAAAGTAATGAGATATAAAATATTTTGATTATTTTGTTATCTGATTATTGCGTTTAAAGTATAATTTAAAATATCGGTTTTTAGTTTTATTAGGCGATTCGGGTCGTATATCATTAATATAAGTTAATTCGTAATTATTTTTTTAATTTGTTAGAAAGTTCTTTTTGTTTTTAATGTTTATTAGAACTTTTTCTTTTTTTGGTAAGTTTGTTTAGGGGTATTGTTAGTCGGTTAAAATTTTTAATAAATTTTCGATAATAATTGGCAAATTCGAGAAAAGTTTGTACTTTTTTAATTATGGCAGGCGATACTTCATTTCGTATTATCGCGATTTTTTTAGGGTTTATTTTAATATATTTGGAAGTAATAATATGATTTAAATATTTAATTTTCTGTATGTAAATTTTTTTTTCGTTAATTACTAGGTTAATAGTTTAAAGTAATTATAATATTTTATAGGCGTATTTTTCGAATTATTTATTAGTTTTTTAAAAAATAAGAATATCGTCGAGGTAATATATTATAAAGATATTAAAATATTCCTGAAAAACGTGGTTAATTATACGTTAAAAAATAACAAGGGCGTTAGTAAGTTTTATAAAGGTAATAAGATATTTATAAAGGTTATATTTAATCCGAAATATTATTTTTTATTTATAATTTTTTAATACAAAATAAGTTATATTTATTCTTAAGGTTAAAAGTAATAAATTATTATATTTCATGTAAACGATTTTTTATTTCATTAATTAGGGGTAATAATATTTAATTTTTAATAATGATATTATTAAGTTATTAATAGTTTATAATTAATTTCAGGTCTTTTTTTTTTGGTACGAAAAATATAAAGTAATTAATTAATAATTTCGATAATCGGATTTATTTTTTTCAAGTCGAGTTTTAAGTATTTTCAGAGGGTATATAATTTTAATTCGTTAAAATTATAAATGGGATAAAGTTTAATAAATATTTCCTTTTTTAGGATAATTTTATGGCTTTATTCGTTATATTCTAGTAATTTCGTTTGTATTTTTTTCTGAAAAGTCGTTTATATTTATAATATTATAATATTATAGTAATATATTAATTAATTTTTTTAACTTTTAAAGTTATTGTTGTAAATCGTTATTTAATTGTTATAATTTTGTTTTGATAGTGGTAATAATACGTGGTATTTTTTTATAATATCCGTGTTTTTATATTATATTCCTATAGGTAGTAAGGCTTTTGTCGTGTTTTTATGCTGGTATTTGTCGCCATTTTCGATTAAATGTTAAAATTTTTGTCGTTTTTTATTTTGTTTATCGTTAAGTTTTAAAACGAATTTTACCTAGCTAATTATTTAATTGATTAAAAGGTTATATTAATGTAATTATGTTTTTTTTAAAATTATATCGTAATTTTTTAATGGTATTATATCGAAGTTAATTGTTATTTTTTTCTTAAGATAAAAATATTAAAATAATTAATTTTGCTTATAATTCTTCCGTTATCGTAAAAGAAAAATTAACTTTCGTCGGTGTTTATAATATAAAAGTTCTTTTTATATTTCTATAGTAATTTAAATCAGTTAATTATTTTAGAAGTAATATAGTTACTTTTTAAGGTTTCATTATTTATTATAGAAGTATATTAATATATTCTAATCCGTATTTTTAGAATAATAAGATTATCGTTGTTCCTTATTATTATTAAAATCTTTTTCGGGAATTTTCGTTATTCTTTTTTGGTTTTACCGTTTTATTATTTTCTTATAAGCGGCTTTTACTTTTTAGGTTTTGTTTTTATATTTTTCTATATAATCGGTTAGTTTCCTTTCGTAATTATTATATATATTGTTATTGTTATTGTAATTTTTTCTATAATTTTCTAATTTTTTATTTAAGTTATTATATGTAGTTACGTTATCGTTAAATTTAAATTTCAAAAATTTTAAAATAATCGTTTTGTATTTGGAATAATTTTTTTCCTAATATATTCCGTCGTAGTATTTTTTAAATTAAAATATTATTTTTTATTTTTTTCGAATATTTATCGTTATTTAAAATTTGTAATATATGTTATTCGCATTTGTATTTTTGCAACGGTTTGGTAGTAATATTTCTCGATTATCCCTTAAATTAATTTTTTTCCGTTTAATAATTATATTACTTAAAATATCAGAAAAAGTTTTTTTGTAAGTATTATTTTTTGATCGATATTTTCCTAAAGGTTAATAATACGAAAATATTAATATTATTATTCGGTTTGTTTTTTTTAATTAAGGAAATAAATTTTTTTTTTTAGTTATACGTATAATACGTTTATAAATAAAACGTTGTTATTTTTTATACTTTAGATATTACTGTCATCGGTAATAAAAAGTATGTATTCGTCCGTATTAATTCGAGGTGCCGGGGTAGATATTTTTAGTTTATCCTTAATATTTTTATAACTATTCTTTTAAAATCCAGGTTATTTGTCGTTAATCTTTTTTTTATTATATTCGTAAAAATAGTTATATAAAATTTTGTTGTTAAGTTTTTTATGATAATTACGGATATCGTTATATTCCCATATAGAAAAGTTTTTTATTTTTTTTATTCTTACTTTATTTTTATACTTAAAAATCTTAAAAAATTAATTTTCGTTAAATTATAACGAAAGTTTTCCCTTCTTAGTTATTTAGGGATTGGCCTATAAGTACCGGGGTTTAAAATTTATCTTATCGTAATTTCTTAAAAGATTTACAGTTAAGTACTTTATAACCCATTTTGCTATAATTTTAATATTGGATTCGTCGTAGATTTTGTTATTAGACGGCTTTAATTTCTATAGGTTCTAATTTTATCTTATACGAGATGTAATATTTCCTTGGTGCACTAGTATTTGCTAAATATCAAAGTTTATTATTATTATTATTTTGATTACTTATTCTAGAAATATATCGTTTTCGTCATTTTTATCGTCGTTTATATTATCAATTCTTAATTTTAATAATTTCTACGACGTATTAATTTAAAGTTATAAGTCGTTCGATTTTAATTATTTTATCCTTAATATTATCTTTAAGTTTTCGGTAAAATATATCGATTAAAGCTTTTTCTTCCTTATCTCCTTATTTTGCTTTAGCAATTAAAAATTTAAAAACAATAGCATATTTAAAGGCAAAACCTTTTTGCTTTAAGTCGAAAATTTTCTAGATTATAAATCGTTCTTGATCGGAATTATTAAAATTAAAATGAAATTTATCATTAAAATTAACATATATTAAAAAAAATCCCTAATAAAGCTTTTTTAGTCAGCCTTAACGTTTTCTAAATAATTTTTTATAATAAGTTCAAACTAATTTACTACGTCTCCGGTAAGGTATATTCCTATAGTAAAAATCCGATCCGGGATACTATCGAAATTTAGGAAGCGAAAATAAACGCGTATTTAAAAAAAAAAAACTTATAAATTCCCCTTACCGCTATAGAGTTTAAATTTTTTAAATTTCATTTTGGTAACCGTAATTATTAAGTTAGCACCCGCCAGTTAATCAGTAAATTATTAAAAATTTTCCTCCAAAGTTCGAATGCGTACCTGGAATGCCTAAAAAATAATTCCTTAAAGATTGCTAGTCGATATTTTAATAATATAAAATATTACTCAAAATCTAACGGTACTATAAAATAAAAATTTACAACGTATAACGGTTTAATTAATTAACTAACTATTAAACGTAAATCGACGGGTTTATGTTAATAAAATACTATAAGAAATTAAGTAATAAAATAATAACTTAATTACGTTTTATAATACTAAAAGTATTTTGGGTAACAAAATTATATTACAAACTATCGTTACCTAACTACGGGGTAACGAATAATATATATAAATACCGATAGTTTTATCTAACTTTATTAAATCTAAATATATCCACCCCTATGGCTTTAGGTGAATTTATTAAAATCGAATAAATCCATTTCACGTAACTTAACCCACTTGGGCTATGTTTTACGGTCTCGCCAAGAGACCGTTTTCCGGGGTCCAACCAACTGTGTTATATCAAGATATTTATTTTATCAAACAAGGTGTTTTAGCCGAAATAAAAGATGGCAAAGAAATACAGATAATTATAAACAAAGGTAATCATAGTAAAAGAGTTAAAATAAAAATACGGAAATATAACGTTTGCGACAAATTCGAACATAATACGCATCGTTATAATAAATCTATAAATATATTTAACGAAAAAATATCAAATTAATTTGTATTAATTTAATACGTTAGAGTTGATTAATTAGATTTTAATATTACGAAATGTTAAAAAGTGTCTCGCTTAATCGTATATCCCGTTTATACGTATAATACATTATGTCTTTCGTAATATTATATAATGAAATGGGGCAGGGTGATATGCTCGCACTCAGATCCGGCTGATCAGTTAGTCCGGGTCTCACATGTATATTAAGACGTTCTTTTTCGCCATGGGTTCAACCCCAGGGCATCACCACTCATCACGCTTTGGGATTCATCAGTTACTAGGTTTAACACCATGAATATACCCGTCTGCTTTTCTCATCAACCCTTACCCGTATAGTGACATACTCAGAAAATCCGCACTGATCAGGACCGAATCTCCGCGACCCAATTCAATAAATAAATTTCCCTAACTTGTTATTTTACCAAGAACTTTATAATATACGAATAACTATACACAGTAACAATATAAAAGCACGAACAATTACATAATAGCTGATTACCGAGGTCGACTTATCGCGATAGCTAATGCTATTATAATATTTAAAAGATCGCGACGGGCTCATCTTCTCCGCCATGGAGATGACATCGAGGAGGAGGGCCCGCTGCTCATCCATTCGCGTCTCGCAGCCAATGATGTGAATGGGAAATTGCTGTTTACAGGAACTCAGTCAGGGGAAGATAGCGAAGGCTTCGTCGACGTGCTGTTGCGTCCTGATGGGCTGGTCGATCAGGCCTTCGGGACTTCGGTTGAGATACCACAGCATAGCAAGCTGGTATAGTTGCATTACCAACGTCGCATCATCGGAAACATCATCATTATCATCTGTGCCTTTTGGTATCGGTAGGCTCCTGATTCTCAAATCTATTACTTCTAGGATGCCCTTGTAATCATCCACATTTTCGCTGGTTCTGGCGGTATTGCGCTGCTAGATACTATATCGCATACTTGGGACAGCAGATTTAGCATGGAGAAAATAGGCGGCGGCAGATTGGAAATCTGAAATGTTAAATGTCAGACCAACACTTCATGTAGTCATGTAGCCTTTGCCATGTACGAACCTGTGAACAGAAGAGGTCTGTTGGAGTCAACAGGAGCTCCGGGGCTCCTTCCCTTTTCCAGTGTAGTAGTGAAAAGCGAGCGAGAACATCGTGGTAGTGCACCCAGTCTCGCAAGACGGCCACATCAGAGCCAAGCTGAAGTAGTGTTTTGATAGAGGACGCGTTGATGACCGTCTTGACACCGCCGAGGTATCCCGTCCATTGGCCTGAAGCGCAAGATGACTAGTGGTCCTCAAACGACCAAAGCAGCATTCCCGTGGCAGTATGCTGAATAGTCTCTTTCGCGCCCAGACTTGTCGCTGCTGATCCCTCAGCAAAGCTGCTCAGCGCAGCAAGTTTTAGCTCAGCGGCTTGGGAATGTGAGCCGTACCGAGGTGGCGACGAAAAGGCCAGCAGTGCCTGGAGCACTGCCGCAGCCGAGGCCGTCTCCCTTTCCAGGGCAATTCGAACTAGGATGTTCCCAAGGGAGGTGGCGTCGTGGCCAAAGGGAGCCAGGGACGCGGACGCTACACGGGAAACTACAGGTGTGCATGAACCCGTCAGCATTCACTCCCCTGACTAAGCTCAGTAGGTAGCTATGCGTGATTTACACAACGTACATTACTCGAACAAGTCTCGGTCAAGAGCCTTCAGCTTAGATGGGTTCCAGGACATTGGTACGTCTAGCAAAGACAGGGTGCGCACCGGAATGGAGCTTGTCAAGCTGTGGTACAACTCAATATCCCAATGCGACGTGTGGACAAACCGTGCATCAGAGATTTGGCTCGCGGTGGGGGGCGACGGAGACGGCGGAGGCGACTTGGAGACGACAGCCGCCAATCGTTGGCACGTGGCCAGGACCACATGTGGCACAACCGGAGCGCGCCGTTGTCATCTGACCTTCGCGCATGGATGTGCTGATCAGTCGTGCCTAAATAGCCGAAGTACAGTACACAGTAGTGTAAGAGAGAGGGAAATCGGTGGACCTTAAACCGGTAGCGGAGACATCATATTTATAAACTTGCCATTTCTCGGGATTCGACGTTACACTGCATCATGCGAGCCCTTGCATGCTTACTCTGCGGATCAAAACTGCGTGGCCAACCGCCCCTGTCAGTCAGACAGACAGGGGAAATAGACAGATCCTAAGTGGTACTCTCAGGTACTTGCCAATTTCCGATCGCGATTACCGATTCGCTTAGGTTGCGCGCGCGCTCTTGCACACCGTCTGACAGGTTCAGCTAGCTAGCCCAGCACCCCGGTATCGAAATGTTTTAATGTTAATTAAAATACGTTGAATAAGGCTTCTCATAGGTAAAAGGGTCGAATTAGTAGAAATGTTACTCTAAACATTTAAATAAAATTTCGTTGAAATTTTAATATTTTATTTCTATTTTGCTGGTTAATAATGTTGCCACAAACCATCAATATCAGCTGCTGAAGCGTCCCGAATACTGCCTTAGCAGCTTCAGCAATTGAAGAGTTGTTGAAACCAGGGTGCGGGAGATTCAACAAAAGCTGAATGAACACGTGAGGCGCATAATTCGCCCATGCGTGCCAAGCAAAACAAGCAATTTCAGCCTCAAAATACGGGGCTGGCTGATTCTGAACGACCCGAACAGTGTGCTAAGGCTGATGCTGAATCCCCACAAATATCAGCAGCTGAAACGTCCCGAACAGCCTCTAAAATGGGATTCAGTCCCATGAGCTGTAGTTGTGTTATGTCAGGGTTCAGAGCCCCTTTCGATAATCACTTATCTTGACCTTCCACGAATGACTGATACTCAGCCTCGATTAAAAATATCCACGATGGGGCACGAGGAACGTGCTATGCTGACGGTCAGTGGCTTGGAAAGGATCCAAGCCCATGGGAAGGACCCCGGTGGTGACTCTGAACGAAGACGATAAAAGCAGACGTGATGTCCGTTGTGTCGAAGGAGAAAGAGCATCTCATTCAACGTTTTACCATTGTGGCCATCAGTACATCTAGAACGAAACAGAAATGGTGTCTCCTAAGTCCTTTTTCGTGGCCTATGGCCTCGCTCTCCTATCATCTCTCGTGACCGGTTCTCCCGTCGTGCCTCGTTATTTTCAGAGAAAACTGTTCTCGCGAGATAACATAACTGCAAGCATCGTGGAGGCTGAGCTGGGCCCGGAGCTTTCCAGTGGCTCGCTAATTTTCGGGTCTGATAACCCCCAGTGGTCCGAGGCGACCAGGAGATGGAATACTTTGGTGCGGCCTGATGTTCAGGTCGTCGTGGAACCAGCAACCGAGTCTGACATAGCAAAAGTTGTGAGTGGTTACTCAGGAGGTTCTTGAGAATTTGATAACAGTCCTGCTGACTCTAGTCAACATAGGTCAAGTACTGTAATGATAATAGCTTCGACTTCCTCGTGAGGAATCGTGGTCATGGAACAACGTCTTCCTTGTCAGCCTTCTCGGGTATAGAAATCAACGTGGACCAGCTCATGGGCGTTACTGTTCAGCCGGATGGGGAAACTGCTATAATCCAAGCCGGAGCATATGGTGCTCAGGTCATACAGGCACTTTGGGACGAGGGTTACGTTACCAGTAAGCGCTCTGCTATTATTGAAATGTTTCATCGCTGATATTGAATTTGCTAGCCACTGGATCTACACCATGTGTTGGACTGATGGGTCCAGCACTAGGTGGTGGCCACGCGCGCTACGAGGGACTCTACGGCCTGGTCATGGATAACATCCTGCACTACAACGTCGTCCTCGCAAATGGCACAGAGATCGGTGTGAATGAGACGAGCCATTCGGATCTTCTCTGGGCCCTAAAAGGGGCTGGTCACAACTTCGCCATTGTCACTAGTATCGTGAAGAAGATCTATCCTAAGGAGACTGACACATGGCACTACCACACCTATACTTGGACACAGGATAAGCTGGAGACTGTATTTGAAACGCTAAACACGTTCCACAAAAGCTACAATGGTACTACACCTCCTAAGATGGGTGTCAACTACGGGTCAATCATCATGAATACGTCCGTTAGCACAACTGAGGTTAGTATATTTTTTAACCCCTATTCCAAGACTATTGCTAATCGTGCATAGGCGGTGCTAGAGTGGGGCTTCAACTATGCCGGCCCTGCTGATGAAGCGGAAGAGCTCCTGAAACCATTCAACGCTATCGGTGCTGTCGCAGAGGATATGGGTGATGTCTCATACCCCACAGTATCTGGTGTCACTGCTGGAGACTGTGCTTCCGCCAACTATGTCATCTCCAGTGTCATGACACTGGAGTACAATATCACGGCAGAACGTGTGCTTTACGATCATTACGTCGCGAAGGTGGCCGAATACCCCGAGCTTGGTACCACCGCATATCTCTGGCACGAAGGCTACGCGACTGCTGGGTACCAGGCTATTCCTTCCGACTCCACCGCTTACCCTCACCGCGAGGAGAACCACCTAATGTAAGTCGTCATCTCTCCGTGCAACAGGCACGTAATACTGTATACGCGATTAGGTAGACTAACTTGGACCCCTATAGGTTCTTTAACACCGCAGTTCCGGAAGGGTCTGACCTGCTAGACGCGGCAGAGACGTGGGCCAGGGAGGCATGGGACCTCTGGAACGGTGGTCAGCCCGGCCGTCTGCCAAAGACGTACGTAAACTACGCCGTAGGCCACGACTACGAAACGCTCGACTCTATCTACGGTTATGAACCGTGGCGCTTGGACAGACTGCGCTCGCTCAAGGCTACATACGATCCAGAGAACCGTTTCCGCTTCTATGTTCCTATTGTATCTGATTCAGCATAGAGTCGAACCGTCATGGACTTTTTCATTTCATGGACATATATATTTCCTAGACGCATTCATCTTATAGACACTTTCCTGGTATAGAAATTTTCATTTTTAGAGATAATCATAGAAACGGTTATAGAAACATCATAATACACACGGCAATATTAATGTCTTGTCATCCAGATGATTGATTAGCCTAGCCACTGATTAGTATGAGATACTGAGATGAGTATTCTGTTCTCTTAAAGGCTTAAACTATCGTAAGAACTAGCATTCCGCCTTTTTGACTTCTATTATTCAAAAACTCTTTTTCTAATACATAATTCATCTATGTATTTGCGTTATGCTTATAACATTGAACTAGGCTCGGGGTGAGATAACTTAAAACACTCTCGTAGTTAATAAAATGAATTATAGAGTCGTATATAAAGAGAGTCTAGAAATCCGGAATTTAGCTCTGAGAGAGGTGGGTCTATCCTATTTAAGATGGCGAATATCAACGTACTATGTTAAACTTTTTCAAATCTTTACATTATTTACTCATAGTTTAATAATGAAGAGTATGGATTAAAATGGAATAATACGCTGAATAAACCAATATTCACATATATATATATATATAGCCTTGGTTTTTCTCCGCTGTTATTAAGCTTTCATAATTTTAATATAGATAATTTTATATTTTATAACACATCTTGAGAATTCCTTGATTTCTACCTGAGCCTATCCTATACGTTTCCCATACAAATCCTTACAGAGTAGCCTCGCCTTCTGTCCAAACTTTTAGAGAGAGACAGTAAGGGTCAGATCGAGAACTACTACATAATACGTTTTCAGAGAATAATAATGTAACCTTGTCCACTTACAATAAGGCCTGACACTGATTGGATATTTATATGCGCCTATTGGTACTATCACAGATCCATTACACACCTATTATACTGTCAAGGTATAGGGTAATGGCGACGAAACGGAGAGTGTTACGACACAACCAGTAGGATCTCAGGAAACGGTCCTCAAGTGGACCGAAACAGGGCTTAAGTGGGCCAGGCACGTGATATGGCTCCGAAAGGCTCCAACGGAGTGTAAGAGAGCGTATGCAGTTAGGTAATACAACTCCAAAAGTTTTAAATAAACGTAAAAAAGTGATAAAAAAATATGTACGTTCGTTTTTCCTTTTATCAAAAAACAATAGCTTATAATATAACTTCGTTATATAAAATATCTTTAATATTAGGAAACGTAATTAAGTTATTTTTTAATAATTTTAATTAGTATAATATTTTATTAATATAAAGCTGCACGTATAACTTTAATCACTACTTAATTAGCTAAACTGTTATACGTTATAAGCTTTTATTTATTAATACTTTTAATTACATTGTCGACCAATGTTTAAAATAGAATTATTTTAATAATTTTAAGTTAATATCCAAAGCTTAAAGATATAAATTAAATAATTATTAGTTAACATTTAAACTATTAACGTTTATATTAACGTAATAATCATTACAATTAAAGAACCAAAATCGTACGATAAAAGGAGAAATATATTAAACTTTCTTACATAAGTACGTTTATACTTAGGTTTCTAAGCGCTTAATAATTTCGCGGATCAGATTTTTACAGTATTAACTTTTTTTTACAAAAACTACCTTAGACTAATGCGAGCTTATGTTTAAAAATTATTTAAGTAACGCCAAGAACGTTCGAAAAGTAGATATTAATCAGTTTTTCTTATGATATAATAATTTCTTAAAAAATTATAAAGCTAATTTTAAAAACTTTAACAAAGAACGTATTACGGTACAGAAAATTTTAAAACTCCGATACATAAGATTTTGGACCGCTAAAAAAGGTGAAAATGGTAAAAACGGCGATATTAATAACTGTTAATAATAATCGTTACATACGAATTAAAAGAAAGAAATAGTAATATGGCGCCTGTAATAAGCCTTAATTAATATGTGCATTTTATAAAAAGCTGTAAATATAACTAGCGAATAAGAATACCGTCGAGTTAATCAATTAGATCTATTGTAGTTGAGTTATTTAGATTAGTTCTTGCGAGTTCTCTAAAAATGAATCGCGAACTTGTTTAAGTCGCGAGCTTATATAGTACGTTATGCTTAATTAACGAAATAAAGAAGTACTTTTAAAAGGATAAATGGTTTATCGCTTTCGATCTTAAAAAGCGGATATAACCTTATTAGGATTAGCAAAAGCTATAAGTGAAAAACGGCTTTTAAAAATAAATACGACCTATATAAATATTTAATTACCTCGATAGAACTTATTAACGCGCCGGCAACGTTTCGCGAATAATCAACTACGTTCTTAATAAATACCTCGATATTTTTATAATGTGTTACCGCGATAATATTCTTATTTTTTCAGAAAGAAAAAAGTTATACAAAAAATACACCTATAAAGTTTTATAAACATTAGAAGATATTAATATATTAGTTAACGTAGAAAAAAGCCGGTTCCATACTTAAAAAGTTAAATATTTAAATTATATTATTACTTTTAAGTATATTAAAATAGACCTGAAGAAAATCGTAGTAGTATAAGATCAAGTAATATTTATTACCATTAAAAAACTTTAAAATTTTCTTTAATTCGCTAATTAGTATTAAAAGTTTATTAAAAACTTTAGTAAAATAGCTATATCCTTAACGAAACTTATTAAAAAGATAAAATTTTAATAATTACCTTAAACGGAACAAACCTTTTAATAGGTTAAAAAAGTAATAACTAGCTAATCGATATAAATTATGTACTATCTAAATCGCCTAATAAAGCCGGAGATTAATGCGTTAAATCATGCTTTAAATATAATAATCGATTCCTAAAATATATAAAATAAATTATGCTATATTAGTTTCTTTTCTTATAAGTTAAAAGGACTAAAATTACGTAACGTCATTCTCGGTGGAAAGTTTAAAGCTAGTATTATAGCATTTTGTAAATGCTAATATTGTCTAAAATATAATCTATATTAAGTTAAAATTGATATAAATTATAAATGTTTTACCTAGTTTACTATAATTAAAGAACTTACTATATGATAATTTTATTATGTAAATAAATTAGCAATGTATAACTTTAGTTTTAACTTTTACGAAGGTTTAAAAACTGGCAAAACTGATATTTTTAGTAAACGACGAAATCTTGAAGAAAAACTAGTTAAAATTAACAATGCCATATTCGATAAAATATGAAAGAATATCTACACCTACGAAAAGTTAAGATAATACGAGCAGGACTCTTAAATATATACTAAAAATCAAAACGTATTAAAATAGGTCGGGGAGATTTAGTCCTGATCAGAGCGGAATTTGTGTGAAAATCACTATCTAGGTAAGGGTTAATAGGGAAAGGCAACGAATATATTCATAATGTTAAAACTAGCAATAGATAATTATGTGAAACGTCGTAAGTCCTTCTGGCTATAGGGTTAAACCTATGGCGAAAAAAACGTTCTAATATATACGTAAAATCCGGAATAACTAATTAGCCGAAACTAAATGCAACCGTAATACCCTGCCCCATTTCAAACCTTTTTTTTCATAATAAAAAACGTCCTTATTTTATCGTAAGAAATAACAAAAACTTAACGCCAAAATAAAAATTAATACATATAACCTTTTAATCAATCCTTTTTCCGTCGACGCGGCTTATTTTTTAATATTTTTAACTTAAGATTCCGCTTTTGCTTTTTTACTAAATCCTTACGTTATAAGGTTTTTTTTTTATCTTTTTGTGCCTTTTCTTTAAACTCTTACTTGCTAATCGATTTTTTGTATTTTTTTCAACCCGGCCATCTTGGGACAAAATAAAATTCTGGTTACCTTTTAACTATTTTATACAAATTTTTTACTTATCGATATAAAGTTATATAAATACCACCTAACATAATTTGGGCGCGTTAATTACTAATTATCGGACGAAATATATATTTCGCTTTAATATTATATTACGGTTTATCCTTAAAGCCGGATCGTAATAAGTAAGATATACGGATATTTTAATTAGAAAATAGGAAAAAAATTAAATTAGGAAAATCTTTTAAAATAGGTAATAAGCGTTTATTAGGCCAAAATCTTTTAGGTATATTTTTATCGTAGCTATTTTCGTTTAAACCGAGGTATTTTTTAATTATTTTGTCGAAATTTTCGATTAATTTTTTATTTATTATAAATTTACCTTAAAAATTCGGGTTCCGTATAACGACGAAAAACATAAATACCATTTAAAAGTTATAAATCTAACCCAAAATTTATTTCGGCGTTTTAATTATTATTATTCGTACGGGTGGATTGTTTAATTTAATTTATTTTTAATTTTATCGGTAAAATTTAAATATTTTTTTATACCGATTATCCGAAAAATAACTGTTAAATATTATAATAATACGTTTTAATCGTATATATAAAATATTAACTTAATATATATAACTTTTATTGTTATTAACTTAAATAATATTTTAAATTATTATTTAAATAAAATCTAAATCGGAATTATAAATTATTATTTTTATTTCGGTTTTTATAAAAATATAATATTTACGAATTATAAAACGGCCAGCCTTAATAATATATATTATTTTCCTTTTAGTTATTTTTCGTGCAAATATATGTATTAAGTTAATAATATTTATTAATCGGAAATTATTTTTGTTTTATAAAAATATAAAAATTTTCCAAAACGGTTTAACGACGGTTTTATGCCAAATTATCGGGTTATTTTTAAATTAAGGTGGGATTTTAATATTATTTTATAAGTAACATTTTTTTTAATTTTAAAACGTAATAAGTATTAATCGGTTAAAGTTAATCCTTTTAGTAATATAATTAACGGGGATATAAGCTATTTAGTTATAATATAACCTTATTAATATTTTTGTAAATTTTTAATTGTTAAAAATATAAACGTTAGTAATTTTATTTAAATTTTTAAATTTAAATTAATTAAATTTTTTAAGGTTTGGTTTAGGAATATTATTACGTAATTTTTTTGTAATTTTTTTAAATAATAATAAAATTATAATAAATATTACAGAATTAATTAAAAAACTAAAATATAAATAAACGGATATAAACGTATAATAAGTTAAAAATTGGAATTTGTTATAAAAAAGTAAATATATTAATATATAAATAAACTTAAATCGTAAGTATTATATATATATCTTAAAAAGTTTAAATTATAATTTTTAAACATTTACCGTAATTAATTAATAATTTATTAAATATATTTAATAGTCGTTTTTAAAAAAATTCCTATATACCGAAAAAATTTCCCAACTTCTATTTAACGTTATTAAGGAAAATACGGTAAATTATTATTAGTTATAATTAATCGGTTATTATTATTTAATTTTTATGTTTTAATTTTTAACTTTTATATTTTTTAATCTTTTTTTTAATAATTTCCATTATATTCTTAATATATTTATATTTTTATTTGCTTATTTTTTTCGTAAATTATTTAGTTAATTTATTATAAGTATTTTTAAATTATTTAATCGTTCCAAGCGTTAAGGTTTTCGTATTAATGCAAATTTTAAGTAATTAGCTAAATAAATAAAATATTTTTTTATCGAAAACGATAATAATTAGGTTAATATTACCGATTTTGCGGTTAGGCGTATTCGAAATTTTTAAAAATTTAACCGTTTTATAAAAATCCGTCGTAATATTTTGGTTATTTTTAATATTTCCATATTTACTAAATTTATTATCCGCAAAGTAAATAAATTATTAGTTTTTTATTTTTAACGTAATAATAAATTTTTAATCGATATTTGTAATATCCGCAAACTTTAAAGTTTTATATACCGGTAAATTTTTATAACTAAGTTAAATCCTTAATTTAAGTACCGGTTTAATTTTGTTACTTTAAGTAATAAACGTTTTCCTCCCGAAATTTTTATTATGGAATATTTACGTTTTTTTATACGTCGAAATGTTAAATTATTAATCGAAAATAATCCGATAACGTCCAAAATTATAAGTATTATTAAATAATTTTCCGAAAACCGTTAATTAATTACCTTAATATCTTAAATTAAAATAACAAAATTATTTTCATTTTTTAATTCGTTAATTTTTACGAGAGAAATTACCGATAAATTTCTGGGTTTATATATAAATTTAAACCGATCGGATTTTCGCGGGTATCGGATTATAAATATCCAGGATATAATCGATATTTAAAATAATAATATAGTTATTATTTATGTTATTATTAAATATTTCGAAATAAATTTTTATTTTTTATTTTTAGGTTTTTGTATTAATCGATAATAAATATTTAAGGTTATATTTATCGCGTTTATTTCGGAACTTATTACGGGACGATATTTAAAATAGCGAATTACCGGTATTAATTTTTGGGAAATTGCGAATATTTAATTTCCGATCGTTAAAATATTAATTTTTAAAAATAAACCCGAAATAAATATTATATTTATCGAAGTTATTTATGCTAGTTTTTTAAATTAATTTATAATATATTTCGTTAAAAATTTTTAATACGTTATTAAATTATTTATTTAAGTTTTCGGAATACTTAATTTAATACTTTATAAATTTTGCGAAAAACGTTATTATAATTCCGAAATAAAAAATATACGCGGAATATACTTATTTTTTAGTTATATATTAATTCCGGATTTCGTTAAAAATTTTTATAATAATTATGTTAAGTTAATTAAAAATTATAATTATATATTCCGAAATAATTAATTCGAAAAGTTTTAAGCAAAATTTATACGAAATCCGTAAATTAAGTTAAATATTAATAAGTTAAGTTATTTAATTTTCCGCCTTTTCGATAAAAAAATATTTTAACGTTTTATTTAAAGTAAATTTACTAATTTTACCCGTAAAATTAAAAATCGCAATATTTTAATAAGTTTAAATACGGTATTTGCCGGCCGTAATTTTAAAAAATAAGTAAAAACGGAAATCCGGTTAAATCCTTTTATATATTAATATTTTGTAAATAATTTTAATAATTTTTTTATTCAATTAATTAATTTCGTAAATATTGTTATTATTTATAATTACATAATTTTCGAATCGTCTATTTAATATTTAAACCTTTATATTTATTTTAATAAATTTAATAATTCGAAATTATTAATTTTTTAGTAATTTAATTTTTATATTAATCGTTTTACTTGCAAAATTATTTAATTAATCATATTTATTAAATAATAATTTCGTTTAATTATTTTTTTATAAATTAATTAATTCCTAATATTTCTTTTCGTTTTTAATAAATTATTTTAATTTATTAGCAAAAAAATTTTACGTAATATTATTCCGTTAATTTCCTTTAAATAATAAGTATTATAATTAATAATATTATTAATTAAATACGGCCTTATTTACCGGTATTTTAATTTCGTCTTTTTAAATATATTAATATATCGCGGTATATTATATAATAATATTAAGTTGTCGATTTTTAAAAATTGCATTTTTATTTTATTTTTATTTTTTTAATTAACGAATTAAACGGTTTTACGGTATTACGCGGTAATTACTTTAATTATTTTAGTAACGTCGTCGATTTTATGCTTTATTAACTTAATTTCTTACGTAATTATTTTTCTTTTCGGAATATTAAGTTCTTATATTATAATTCTTTATATTAATATTATAATTTTAATCGGTAAAAATATTTTTTATCCGTATAATAACTTATAAAAAGTAAAACCGTAATTTTTTATAATGGTATTATTTGCAAATATTATTTTGGGCAGGAATTTAACTTATTTTTTACCGGTATTTTGCGTCGTTTTTATTAAATTTTTAACGATCGGAATATATCTTACCTCGATAAATCCTTATCGTTAAATAATATACGTAACGTTAATTTTTCGCTTAATCCCGAATATTTTATAAGTTTCGATAATTTCGTTTTTATTTTTAGGTAACCGGATAATTCGTATTAAATTTTAATAATAACCTTATAATTATCGTTATTTGGCATAAATTAAATGTTAATAACTTAAATAATAACGATATTTAAAAGTTTTAAAAAACCGTAAATCTTTTTAAAATACCGATTAATAACTTTTTAATATAAAACATAAGCGAATATTACTTTCCGTATATATTTATATATATCGCATTAATAATATAAAATAATTATACGTCGGTAAATTATATTTCGTTTTTTATAACCGCAATTTTCATAATATTATTTAATTATTATTAATCGCTTTTAATTACCGTCGATAACCTTATAATTACCGTATTACTTTTTTGCCTTACGCCATAAAATCCCGTTTAAAATAAAATATTTTAAAATTTCGTTTTTAAAAGTAACCCGTTATTTCGTTATTATTTCCGCGAACCGATTAGGGAATTTTAATATCGTAAAAAGCTTAACGTATTTTTATAACTATTTAAACTAAATTTTAATAAAAAGTTTATTTTTTTCCGTTTATATTATTTTAAAAATAAAATTTAATCGTATAACGTTTAATTAAATATTAATAAAATTATTAATTTTCCTTTTTTATTAATCGTTTAATTCGTTAAAAAGCCCGGTTAATTTTTTTAATAACTTATTAATAACCATATTTTTTTTATTAAAAATATATTTAATTTCGAAATCGAAAAATTTAATTTACGTAATTTACCGGGTTAATAAAATATTAAGTAAAAAACTTATCGAATTCCGTAAATATAATTTCGAAATCGCTTTAAAATTTTAAGGATAACTTAATATTTTAATTTAATAATATCCTAATTTAATTCGGCTTTTTTCTTTTATTATTTTTATAACGTACCGGATATTTTATATTATTAATTACTTAATTTAACGTATTTCCAAATTTTTTCCCGTACATATCCGTTTTTATAATAATTTCGTTTATTCCAAAATTATAATTAAACGTAATAAAAATCGGCGTTATCGTAAGTTTTTTTTTAAATATTTTTATAATATATTTTTAATTAAAACCTTAAATAAAAAGTTAATTTTTACGAAATAAACAAATAAAAGGTTTTATTTTAATAGCATAATATATAATAAATATCCGGTAATACACGGTAATTTTTAAAAAAGTTTTAATTTCCGAAACGTTTTTGTAAAATTTAATTTCCAAAATTTTTATTATTTTCGTTATATCAGGTCGACGATTATTTGCATTATAAAAAAATCCGATAGTAACCGTTAATTCGCAATATTATTAAGATTTTTACATATTAATCGTAATTCCGGTAAATTCGTAATTAAAAAATATTTTGTTTAAATTAACAATATATTTAAAAACGAATCGTCGAATCCCAGAAAATAATTTTTTATCGTTATACCGTATTTTTAATTTTTTAATACCGACGTTATTTACGAATAACCGTATAATATTAAATATTAAATCGTAAAAAATTTTCCCGATTATTTAACAAAAATAAATTACAAAATTAATAATATTTATCGGCATAATAATATACCTAAATAATCTTAATAATATCGCGAACGTTATTATATTTTTATTAATAAAAATTAACATAACTTAATTATATTCGAAAAAAAAATTTATTAAAAAAATTAACAAATATATAATAAAATCCGCAAAAAATTTATCGCAATTTTCCGGTATAAACGTATCCCGCAAAATAATAACGTTTAACTTCGTAATAAAATTAATTAATTATAAATTATTATTCTTTTTCTTTATAAAGAATTAAATATTTTAATACGTAATATATAATTATTCGAATATTTTTTTTCGATACGTATTCGTAATACGTCGATTAGTTTATCTTTTATACTAACCGGCATTATAATGCCCTTAATTTATTACACCTTATAAAAAATCGTCTTAATTTCGTAAAATAATACGATAATATTTTTAATCTAATTATATTTTTATTTTTTTTATTTTAAAGTAACTTTTTTTCAGAATATTATTTTTTTTAAAATTTTTTTTTATAAAAATAAACTTATTACCGATTTAATTAAATATAATTTTTATTTTCTTTTCGGTTAATCGTATCTTTCGGAACATAAAAATAAATCTGGGAAATATTATTGCGAATAAGGTACCAAGTTTATTTTAAGTATTTTTTTATTTTTCGATTACCCGCTTAATTTTTTCGAACTTTTTAACTTTTTATTTTGTATTTCCGGATAATATTAATCCGTCGGATAGTACATCGTCGACAGGAATTATTTTTTTTATTTGGGTTTATATATAATATTAATTTAAACCGTATCTTTTTTTTTACTTTTTTTATTTTATTACATTTTTTTTTACAAAATTCCATATAAAACGTATATTAATTTTTTATCGTTAAATTATCCCAAAATCTCATCCTTAAAATTTAATTAATTTTTTATAACTTTTTAAATTATTTCATAATCTTAATTAAAACCGGTATCCCTAATTAAAAATATATAAAAACTTATAATTAATTTATTTATTATTTCGTTAATAAATTTATTTACGTTAATAAGGCGATTTATAAGTTTACCGATTACATTTTTTTTAATTAATTATTTACGCGAATATTACGTATAATTCGTTTTGCCGGTATTAAAAAAATAATAATTTTTATCGATCCGAATTTCAACGTTTTTTTTTATTATATCGGGATTTATATTTAACGGTATTTTCGTTTTTGCCATAAAATTAAATCTTAATATTAACGGTTACGTAACGTAATTATTATTAATAATAAAAAACGGAATAATAAACGATCGACTAATTAATTAAATAAAAGCTTTAATTATATTTTCGAACTTTATTTTTTTTTAGGAATTAAAATTTATACAAAATATTCGTATTTGTTTTATTATTAATTCATATTTTTTAACATATAACAAAATTATAATATTTAACTTAATTTCGATATCGATAATATTATTAATTAGGTTTTTTTTTATTAAATTTAACCTTAATAACGAACTTAAATAACGGGGTAATATATTTAATCGGGGCGTATTGTTATATTAATAAAATATTAGTTTTTTTTTGGTTTTCCGGTTTTTATCCGATATTATTAATTAAGATTTTAAAGGTTTATTACGGTTTAATCGGCCTAAAATTACGAATTTTTACTTCCGTTATTTTAATTGTTTTTTTATTTTTACGATTTAACGTGTCGAAAATTTTCTTAGCTATAAAATTCTAAAAAGCTTTATTAAAATTTAAGCAAATTTCGATTAAATCCGATTAAATAATTTCGAAATTTTTTTTCGCGTTTTCGTAAATTTTAGTTTTTTAATATTTTATTAATTATTTATTAATTAATTTTCTGTAATTAAAAATATCGTCCGTTTGTACTTTTAATTCGGCATTTATAAAAAAAGGCCCGTTTTGTATAATTTTGTTATTATCGATTTTATTTTATTTTATAAATTTTTTATTCGTTTTCGTTTTTTTATTAAGTTTTTTAATTAATATAACATTAGTAAAAATAAATAGCTAATCGTTTATATTAACTTTTAATACGCGAATTTTTTCGAAATGCTAAATACCTTTATTTTCGATAAAATTATTTTATAATTAATTAACTAATAATACTTTTTTATAAAATAATATCTTATTTTTTATAACGAAATAAAATATGTTAATTTTAATAATTCGATTTTAATTAATAACAAATTTTAATCGGTCCGGTTTTAAAATATTAAATTAAATTAATTCCGAATCGGTATAAAATTTGAATTTTCTTATATTATTAAAAACTTTTTATTAATAATTAAAATATTTTATCTTATCTTTAATATAAGTAAAAAAATTCGGAAAATTATAAATTTATTTTAAGATTTTTTTCCATATAGAAATTTTTTTTATCGATTATTTAATTTTGGAACATTATTAAAAATTATATTATACTTAAATTAATTCGATTATTTTTTCTTCCGAAATAAATAATATGTAAATTATCGTTAAGTAAAATAAGGTTAATATTTTCCATATTCGTAAATAATCGATAAACGCTTATTATATATCCCTTTTTCCTATAAAATTAATACGTTTTTTTTTCAAAATTACCAAACTACCTTTTTCGGTTTTAATAATTACCTTAATAACCTTTTTAATAATTACCTTATTTACGGTAAAATTTTATTTTGTTAAATTTGTCTGGTTAAAAATTTAATACGTTAATCGATAAATCGGTATTATAATATTATAACTAAATAAGTTTTTAATTAAGTAACGCATAATATTCTAAAATGCGGGCGGTTTCGAAATTCCGTATTTTTTTTTAAAAAATGTTAAAATTTTAAATTTATCGTACTTAAATAATTTTTAACTCTTATAAAATATTAACAAATTTTAATACCTAATTACGTCGTACCGATAAAAAAAGTTCGGGTACCGGATTATTTTATCGAACGAACTTAAATATTTATTATCGTACTTTATCCGTTTAATTAAAATCGAAACGAATTTTATTTGATAACCGTTTTTATCTTTTATATCGAATTAATCCGACTTTATTAAAAACTTAATTTTTAATTAAAATCGTAATTTCGTCGTAAGTTATCGTATATAGGTTTTTAAGTTTTATAAACGAATTATTTAAAATTTTTTCGAAATAATTAATTAAAAATCCTTTAACAAACTTTTAATATATGTATCCTTACTTACAATTTTATTTTTAAATTTAACCTTTTTTACGATATTACGAACTTTAACGGCATATTCCAAATAATAATTATAAACTTAATTAAATATATTACGTTAAGTTTATTTCGTTAATATTTTTAACCGGTTTTTAACAATCCGTATTTGCTTTAAGTTTTATAATATAAAAATTTTTAAAACGTTTTTAATTATTTTATCTTATATAATAATTTTTTCGAAAACGATTTTAATTCGATTTTTTATAAAAAAGCTATTTCTTTAATATAATAATTTATTAATTATTTTGATTTTAATTAATTTATATTTCCGATATAATTTACCAACCTTTTCGAATTAATTAATAATTACGGTACCAAAAAAGCGAAAATTTGGGAAAACGAACCTATCCGGCAAAACCATAAATAAAATAAATTTATTTATAATATTTTTCGGTAAATTATATCTAATTTAATTAAAGGATTTTAAAAGTAAAACGTCGGGTATTAACATTATTAATTTAATAAAAATTTATATTAAAGTTTAAATAAACCGAACGTATTTTTTTTAAACATTTTAACGAAATTATCCGGTATTTTTTATAATTATTTTTTAATTAAGTTTATAATAAATTTAAGAAAATTAATAAAATTATTTAAACGCAATTCGTTCTTAATTTTATTTTCGTACTTAAATTTTGTTAATCGATAATAATTAATAATATTCGATACCGGATTTTAATTTTTTTAAATAATAAAAAACTTTAAGGTAAATAATAACTTTTATTATATAACGATTTTAACTAATTTCGACAAACTTTTAATAAATAAATTAAATCCTAATAATATTTATTAATTAAAAATAAATAATTCGGAATTAATATAATTTAATAAATTAAAGTTATTTTTCGATTATGTAAACATAAAAAAATTAAAATATATAATATATCTTTTTACGTTTTCCGGGTTTTTCGTAATCGAAATAAAGTTATTATTTTTTTTTTTACTTAAATAAACTTATTTTTTTTAGTTAATACGTTATTATCGGTTAATATCGGATTTAATCGTTTTTAGTTTTACGATTAATAATTTAATTAATAATTTTAACGTTATGAAAACTTTATTAATTAATAATAATAAATTTTATATAATACCTGTAAATAATATTTATAACAGTTATTAATTAATTAAAGCGAAAATAATCTAGATTATGTTAATCGACGGGTTTTTTTTAATTTTTTAATTTTATAGCTAAATATTAATTTTTTTTTAATTTTCTTTTTTTATAACCGAAATCGGAAACCTTATAACCTTATTCCTTTTTCTGCTTATATTAATAATTTAATCCATATCGTAAACCATATTAATATTACTTTATTTCCGATTAAGTTAAAATTTGTATAAATACGTTGTTAACGGCATATTTTTGCGTTTTTTAAATTTATACGGTTAATTATTAATAATTACTTTTAATTAATTATATTCGGTTAATTTTTAATCGTAATTAATTAATATTTAGCTTTTAATTTCGTTATAAAAACTTTTTTAAAATATAAATTATATCCTAAATTTTGTTATTAATTTAAACATAAGTAATTAAGTTATATCTTTTAACCGATATATTTCTTAAATATGTAGTTTTCCGAAATTAATTAATAAAAAATTTTATTTAAAAAACGCTTCGTAAGTTTTTAATTTTAAATATTTTTTTTAATTAATAATATTTTGATATTATTTCGTCGTTATTAAATATTTCTGTAATTATCGTAATATAAAACATAATATATATTTTTTGTACTTTAATAATTGTAATACTTACGCCTTTAATTAAAACCTTATTTCCTTTAATTGTTTAAGCGAAAAATCGAAAGTTACTTCGGTAACTAACTAAAGCTAGTCGCCTTTCCGTAACTACTATTTAAAATAGGTCGGGAAGATTTAGTCCTAATCAGAGCGGAATTTGTGTGAAAATCATTATCCAGGTAAGGATTAATGGGGAAAGGTAACGAATATGTTTATAGTGTTAAAACTAGCAATGGATAATTATGTGAAACGTCGTAGGTCCTCCTGGCCATGGGGTTGAACCCATGGCGAAAAGAACGTTCTAATATACACGTAAGATCCGGAATAACTGATCAGCCGAAGCTAAGTGCAGCCGTAACACCCTGCCCCATTTTAGTATAATAATATTTAACCGGAACAAATAACTAAAGGTATAATTCTTAAAAAGTTTTTAGGAAAATTTAACCTAAAAGGTATACGAATCTTAATTATATAAATATACAAGGATTTATAAAACTTTAACAGGCTTTTAACGCGTTAATTATTATCCTAAAATTAAATTATAATATAAAAAGTCTTACGTTAATACGACGATATAAAGTATATGAAAAATTATAACCGTTATTAATTATAAAACAACCGTAAGATTTTATTATAATAACGTCTTCGCAATGGTTAACCGGTTTATAAAATTCTTTTATTTTTTAATATTCAACTATTATATAACCCGTTAAGCGGACTTCTTTTATATAAAATTATAATTAGGCAATAGTTCTAGGTCTTAAGTATTCTAGCTTTAACTGCTAGATGATACCGTTATTAATTCGCCGTAATCTCGCTATACTGAAGTTAGCGTTCTGTTTATAAAATACGAAAGTAATATAACTAATTATCGTATTAATATTTTTAATAATAACATAGTTAAACCTGTTTATTAACGAAACAATTATTTAATTTTACTTATCTTAAATACAAGCGTTAATTCTATAATTATTATATCAATACATTTTTTTTCAAAGCTGCTAAAAAGGTATTAAGTTATATATAAAATCGTTATAATAGGCCATATCTTACAAACGTAGCGCTTTAAGGCTATTAAATATTTAAAGCATATATTTACTTCTCTATATTTACTAATTGGGACTAAATTATTCCTTAAGTACATATCGTCGCTTTAAATCGTTATCCTATAATACAAAAGCATATTTATTAAATTAAAAATATATATTATAAACCTTCTATCTAAAGTAGCCTATGTCGTATTACGTTAATTAAAAATTACGAAATACGTTAATATTCGTCCCACTCTCTTTAGGAGTTAATTTAGCTTTTAACCAGTTAATATTTTTATAATTTTTAATAAACGGTTAACCTTTTTTTTGGAAATTAATCGGAAGTAATCTGGTTTTATATTAATATCAAAATTACCTTACTTGAGGTAAACTTTATTAAAAGTTTATTAAAAAACGCGTAATAACATAAGGTAACATATCCGCCGGCTTTAGATACGTTTTATATTAAATCCCTTATATACTTAATTTTTAGCGCCTTCGCTTCTTACTACTATTATTTCTACCCGTTTAAAAACTTGTAAGATTATTTTCTTTCGAGCATTTTCTATAAGCTTTATAATATAGCTAATTATTAACATCTTTAATTTATCTTTAATTAACATCGTTATATAGAGATAAGTTCATAAATTCTTATAAAATAACAGCAACGTTATTTTAATATTTCGTAATATAAATGGTATTAAAGTTATATTTTAATAATCCAAAAATTAACCATTATTTCTTTATTACTTAATCGTTTCGTTTCTGATTTTGGCTCCTGTTGTACTTTAAAGGTTATCGTCTATATTTCAATAATAAAAACTAAGATTATACATAGGTTATTAACTTATACGGCTGCTATTTTACTTTTTAAGATATTATATCGCTATTTTTAAGCTATAACTTCTTATCATTTTATAATATATTCGTTAAATTTCTTGATTAACTTCGAAAGTAGTTTTACCTTTTCGCGGTATTTACGTTATACGCTAATTAGGAGCCTGCTATTATATTCCTTATCTAATTCAACTAGGTTAGCGTATTATTTCCGTATATTCTTTCTTAAAAGAAAGATTATCTTTTTAATCGTTATAAATATCGATTCAACAATTTATTTTATAAAATTACTATTTTATATAAAAATGCTCGTATTTCCGGTTCTGGTAGCTATACGTCGCGGAATCTTAATTATGAGCCTATTTGCTTTCGGCCGTTATTTTAAAGTTGTTTATTAAGAAATTAATATAATCGATTGTTCTGCCGCTTTTTTCGAAGAATATAAATATAAATAAGAAATTAATTAAAAGACTTTTTAGTATTAAATAATATATCCGTTGTTCGAATAAAAGATTATAGCGTATAAAGGGCTGCATATACAAAAGTTAAAAATATAAGCTATAACAAGTTTATTAAAAAGATTTTAAAAAGCTAAGTTAGCACGTAATAAAAACGTAGGAATAACTAACTATATATATAGAAATCCATCCTTAAAATCGGCCTAACTTAATTCTCTAATAAAAACCTTGGCTCGTAATATTACCCCCTACCCCTTTTAGATTTAATCCTCTCTTTACGCAATCTTATTCGTAATACCCATTTAAAAACTTTCTTTCAAAACGGCAATATTCGTAAATCTAATCCGAAAAGTTTATCTAATTACGAAAAACTACGTTATATACGCTCTTAACGCGTTACGCGCTAATTACTTTATTTATTATAAGCCTTGTTTTTCGACTTTTTAATGTATTAAACCCGTTTAAATTTTCGATCTTTTTCCAAGTTTGATTATGCGTTTCCGCTATTTCCTTTTAACGCTTAAATAATGAAAATAAAATTTAGATTTTATTAAATCTTAAAACGTTAACGTTTATAAGTATTTCGGCGGATTGTTTAAAATAATTATACGCGACCACGACGATATAAAAACCGTTAAAAGTAACGTTTCAAAATGGCGGAAAAACTGCGCGAACTTATTTTACGTATCGGGTTACCTTTCATAATCTAACTACTTTTTCGTTTCGGCGTTAAAACCTGAAATTAGCAAAAAGGTTTTAGTTGTACCTCAGTACTTATCCCTTTTAACTTAGAAAAAAAAGTTTTCGAAAATAAAAATATATTAGGACGGCGTTTAAACGTTACGCTAACCTCACTTATTTCAGTATTAATTAACTTTCTATTATTTGTTTAGTTTTTTTAATGTAATATGTATATATTTTTAAAAAATTCAGCATTTGGTTACTTTAAGGCCTTTTAATTATATAGTAAAAACGTTAACTTTTAAATCAAACGGTTAAAATTTTCTTAAATATAAAAAAATACGTTCGCGCGTTTCCGATTATAAAACCGTTTAAAAAAAATTTTCGTCTATTTTAAGCCTTTAAGCGTTATAATTATCGCATTTTTACAGCTTACGAACGGTGCGTAAAACCTGCCGGCGAGGTTATTTTTCAACTTTTATGATAAAAAGGAATAAATTGCGGGCGCATAACGTTAACGTATTTCTTACAGCGACGGACAATTCGCGAAAAAGGAAATTTCTTAATATATAAAAGGTTATATAAGCAAAAACTAAAACTATAAGCCAGAACAAATATATTAAGAAATTTAAAAAGTTAAATCGATACGTAGCAAAGTCGTAAAAATGGCTAGATATATATATAGAAATCTATCCCTGGAATCGGCCTAACCTAATTCCCTAACAAAGGTCTTAGCCCGTAACATATCGGGTTTTATAAGTACGATAAGTTATAAACGTATTTAATTAAAATAGATATAATTCTAAATTTAAAAAAAACGTAGGCTTTAAACTAGAATTCGCTTTTAAAGCGATCCTAATTTTTAGGCTTTTTTTTTAAATAATTATGACGGCTAGGCTAGTTAACCAACTATTAAACCTAAACGTACGGGTTTATGTTAATAGGAATATCGTATCGTCTAAGTAATAAAAGAGCAAAGGTAACTTAATTACGTCTCGTAATATTAAGAGCGTCTTAGATAACAAAATTATATTGCAAGCTATTACTATTTATCTATAAAATAATAAACGTATAGATCTTTGACGAACTTATTAAATTATTTCTAATAAGTTGGTAATACGGCTTACAAAACTATTCTAGTAAGTTAGTAATCCGGCTTATTAGATTTTTTCCAGTAACTTAGTAATCTAACTTACTGAATTATTTTCAGTAAATTAGTAATCTATTACATAACCTGCTCAGTTTAACGTTTTTAGTTTTTGCTTACGACCGTTTTTAAAGGCCGTAACGTGTTAGGTTATAACAATAATAAAGAACGTCGATTATACGGTCGCTATTATTATTATTAATGTATTTCGATAATTACAACTAAAAGATATCTTGTATCGGTTTAATAGCAGTTGATTAATTAATATATAACGCGAATTAAGCGAATAAAATTCGTAATTGTCAGATATAAGGGACATTAATTATTATTTTCTTCTGTAACTAGTTATAGGGGCTTAAAAACGTGGTCAGCACTTTAAGGTGTTCTAGTCCTGGAACATATATGTTCCGATCAGAGGGAATCTTCCGTATATAGGCTGCTAGCGCACCCCTGCTAGCTGACAAAAGGAGTAGTGACCATGACACTATCTTCCGTTCGATTCTATTTCACGGGTGCCTCGGTACACCGGAGGATTTGGATATACCACAGATATACACACCGAATTTGGACTACTGCGCTGCCTCTGAATCCATAGCGGGTTCTAAATGATACTAGTTTACGTATAGGGTGGGCTTCCAATCCGTAGAATTCGCAGGATCCTAAACCCTGTTGTCAGCACGGGATAAGCGGAATGGACATCTACAAAACCATGTCGAGCAAATGATACTCTCGGAATTACTTGAACTCCGAGCCAGACTTTCCGATCGCGCTAAGCCAGGGTGGCCACAGACATTGGCTTACACATTCGGTTAGCAATTGTACAGCCGGGCTTAGACCTGGTCAATCAAGAGATAGGAATATTGTGCTCATCGTTCATTTTGATACGCTGGCTGCAGATAATCTCACGTCAGAGATGAATTTTGCCCTGCTGGTTAGTTCCTGGTCTTGGGCCTGATGGTGGTGGTGGTAGTATATTTAACGCCGTGGGTAGATAAGCTACCGACCTCCCTAGGGGTAATTATACGGTGTGTAGAGCTATCAGGTATTTTCTATCAGCTAAGGGAAAACCCATAATTAGGATACAAAACGGTCGGCACCATATCCTACAAATCAAGCCTAAATCTAATATATATTAATATATAAGCCGCAGTTGGTACCTCTGTCGTTTAAGACCACTTTCGGTTTAGTTGGTTAATTAGCGGTCTGGACGTAAAGTATCCGATAGGCTATGCTCGTAGGTACGAGCACTATCGAGGGTCGTATTACGACAGCTCTGGTACGTGCTAACGTGCATAGCACTCCTATAGGTAAAAAGGCCTGTACCATGTTATCGACTATGGCAGCTGGGACGTTAACGTACGTACTAATACGGGTTGAAAGTAGACTATAGCGGGATTCGAACCCACGCATACGTCTCCTACCGCAGCCGAAAGCAACGGGTTTGGACTCACGCACCACACGTAGTCAACCAACTACGTCATATGGCCGGTCCTGGGCCTATAAGGCCTTATAATGTCCCACTCTGGTGTGGGGTCCCCTTTTTTCGGGTCTGACATTATGAGCCCTCGTAGCGCAGTGGCTACCATGGTAAGTCCACAATTCCGGTGCGCGCCAAGATGTGACATACATTAACCCCCCTTCTTCGCCAAGCCCCAGAGCCAAGCTAGAACTGACAGTAAGGCATTCGATTCCGACTTGGACCAGTGTACAGACTACCCTCTATGTCTGCCGCATTAGCGTTGGGGCTACTGCTGCCCCTTTAGAGAAGGTCGCATACAAGCCTGTTAGGTCGATGAGTGTCAGTGGTAACGAGTACTTTCCAGCTTCAAGTATCTCTCAGGTAGGGGGGTGTATGAGACCTGATAATGTCGTACCATAGTGTGGGGCCTCACATTTTTCAAGTCCGACAGGGCTTGACAATGATAACAGGGAGATATAAGCACCCCCGGTACCCATAACCTTTCCAAGGTTCCTAGGAAATTGTAAGAAACCATCACCTTCATTCCTAACATGGCGTATAAGTGTCATTCACGGCCCGTGTTTTCTTTCCTCATTGTGGGCTGCGGTCTTAGTGGATTGGCTTCCGCACTGGCTCTTGCTCAAGCTGGTCACCGCGTGACAGTGTTCGAGCGGAGTGTTAAACTACAAGAAGTAATTTTATGCTTTCCGATATGAGATTCTAGCTCTTCTAACATAGCTTAACAGATCGGTGCCGGAATACAGTTATCCCCCAATGCTACGCGTCTGCTTCAACACTGGGGCGTCCTTGAGGAGGTCCTTAAGTATGCTGACCGACCAGAAGCCGGGACTTTCCGCTCCTATCGAGGAGATGTGCTCTCGCCGTCGCCGCCCGTATCTGATCCGAAACTGGTTAGCGAGGCCCCTTACATCGTGATTCATCGTGCCGACCTCCTGAGAGCCTTGCTGTCTGGAACAGGGAAGCATGGAATAGAGATCAAACTGGGCAGCGAAGTCAAAGAGATCGATTTCAACAAGCCCTCCTTACGTCTATCCACTGGCGAGATCTATGAAGCAGACGTGATTCTAGGTGCTGACGGGGAGAGGTCCCGTTGTAGGGGTAGCCTGTTAGGCCATGCGGACCCTCCTTACAGTCCTGGCGACGTCGTTTACCGGATCTCTGTCCCTACAAAAAACATAACCGAAGACCATCTAGCTTGGGACCTAAAAAGACGATCCAGCGTCAACTTTTGGATGGGACCGGGCGGACACGTGGTCTCGTACCTCATCCAGCACGATATGCTCAACATAGTGCTGGTATACGCCGAGGGCGCAAGTAGCGAGGTTATGTACGGGCCGCAACGAGCAGACCTAGAAGAGTTCAGGAGCAAGATCTCTGACTGGGACCCAATACTTCATGAGCTTATCAATGTGGAAGGGTCTGTTTGCACCAAGTGGACTTTATTCCAGATCCATGAGCTGATCCAATGGCGCCATGAGAGCGGACGATTCCTACTGATTGGCGACGCTGCTCACGCGATATTGCCATGTCTGTGAGTATAATTCTAGTCCTTTTACCCACTCTGAAACTGGCTAACCCTTCTTCAGAGCACAGGGTGCCGCACAGGCCTTCGAGGATGCAGGAGTCCTTGGAGCGATATTCAGCCAGTCGGTAGGACGTGACCAAATCCCGGATGCCCTTAGGGTGGCCGAGGAGGTTCGCAAACCACGAGCTTCGGATGTCAGACATCGCACATTAGACCAGAAGGCTATGTTTGCTCTTGCGGATGGTCCGGACCAGGAGGAACGTGATGCCAAACTTCGTGCGGGTGCAGACTATGAGCTGTTCAAGTGGCTCTGGGAGTACGACGCCGCAGAAAGTGGACGAGAGGCGTGGAGAAATTTTACCGAGACCCATGAAAGCGGAGTTAAAATCCACAATGGTATCTAAGGGACAAGAGAAGCATCCCTCCCGTTCCGTTTGTGATATGCTTGGGAATGTTACAGACCATCAGTGCATCTAGAAATAGACCATGTTACAGCATCACTATAAGAAAGGTCGGAAGCAGGTGACCAACTTATCCATAACAAGCGGGAGCGTAGTACGTCTCATAACCTACACCGGCATGCTGCATAATCCGGGGAGGTAACGCGGAAGCGAATGACTGATGCCTCTACCCTGTTTTCCATTACATCGTGTGGTTATGTAGGGAAGGCAATGGCCTATCTCGACGCCAGTCGCGTGCTAGCTAACACTGTAGTATTTTTACTTCGAAAGGGCCCAGGAGCATCTACCGGCATGAAGCCCAGGGAAAGCCGACTATGAAGGGCCAAGCAAGGGTTCAGGAATTCCAACTTTATGATATGTTCAGTCTGAGTCACGATGATCCAACCTACTCTTTCATCCCCAAGCGGCCTTCCTTTTGATTTTGACACAGAGGCTGGGCTGTTAGCGGAACTCATCTTGTACTACTTCATCGCACAACACCATTTCAATGCATGAAGTGAATATCTAAGGTTGCGCGGATCTATCGAAATCAGCAAGCCTTATTTATGCACCATGAAAACATTTACAACCACATCACACTCGAGTCCCGCATATAAACGGAATCATCCGAAAGACGCCAAAGGTCGCAATTCATCCATTGAGCCCGTGTGAGGCCGGTGAATACAGTCCAATACCGAAGCCCCTTTCCAAGCGTACGTGTTATTCACGTAAGTTATGCCCGGAACGAATATACTCCACTACTTGTGGAGCGGATGTGGCTTTGGATTTATCGACCCACTCCAAAACGCTTCAATTTGACGTGCTATTTATTAAAATGATGTTCATGACAACTGACTAAACGCTTCACGAATATTTGGTGTACTCAGGGTACGACGTCTTGTACCTGAGGTTGGCGGAGGGTTAGCTAATTCCAGCATACACATAAGAAAGTAGATGTCAGGTAACCGTGGGTTTACCAGATGCTTACCCTAACAAACTCTCTGCGATCCAGGCAAGCCCGTGGTGTACCCAAGTGAGCAGCCAGACCGGCATCCAATTAAGGAACGGCGGGCACAGGAGGGAGGATGCGTTGTCAAAGAACAGAATGAGCTGGAAAGGCGATGGCTTCAGGCCGGCCTTGTCGCAATCGGCGAGGTAGCCCACAATGTTGCGCAGGAAGTTCAGGTCGAGGATGTGGTCCCTATCCTTGCAGGGATCTGCCCAGGCGGAGAAGACGAGAGATTCCGTAGCTGATTTGTGAGACCAGAATCGATGGCTACAAGTCCGGGGCGGCTTTTGGTCAGTCACAGTGGCTCTCTAAGCAAAAATGTTGGACATCTCGCCAGGTTACAGCTTACCGCGTGCCGGCGGGTATGAAAAGGATTCCGTCATTCTTGGTAATTGCGTATTCCACCCCGTCCTTGACTGCACCCAATACACCCTGCTCGACCTTGAAGTATTCGTCTTGTTGAAGATGTATATGTCTGCCATACAAGCCAATCAGATTCGTTCCGCGAATATCTGAGTTGATCTTTGCCACTTACAGTGGGGGTCCCGATAGTCCGGCCTTAACGATTGGGTTTTCTATGTAATGCGTCTCTCTGACGTACCAAAGGCCGTCGGGCTTTGAGAGTGGCTCATACAGCGCTGCATTACCAGAGGTGAGAAAGGACACCCGGGAGGTGTTTACGGTGCGATGCTGCGGTCGCGGCGAGAGCCACTGTTGCCACGCCCACACCATTTTGGAAATGGTTGACAAGAGGTGACAACGGAATGGATGTCAAGACTACAAGCTATATGGCGGAGATGATTCTTGGTGTACGGGTATTTATGTATATTCTCCTCCTATCACCTTAGATCGGGCTTGTAATTACTCAGTTGGTTACAAATGGAGAATCGACTGATTCGAATATGCACTTAAAACTCCGCACCAAGGGTACTTTTGGGCAGTCGTATGCAGTGCCGTGAAACATGGCCACACTCGGCTGGCTCTCTTGGACGGACTTTCTTTTCTCGTCGCTTTGCATCAAGTTATGTCAAGTAGATATTCCGGGATTAATGCAGTTAGCGGCAGTTCGGGAACTTTCAGCATTGCCGACATGTGGGGAATCAGTATCAGCATCAGCAAACCGTCCGGGTCGTTCAACCTCAGCATTTCCACTTTTCCTCGCTGAAAATTGCTGGTTTTTCTTGGCGGGCTTGGACGAATCATGTTTAATCAGTATGCTGATTTTCCCCCACTTCAGGTTCAGCACCTTTCGAGTTGCTGAAGCTGTTGATGGATAACGTATAGATTGCGCCAGGAACCCTGTCCTAGCTTTAAGCCGTCCTTTTTTGCTGTATATCCTGATACTGCCATAAGCCTAGACTTCCGTAATTGTCGCTTCGCAATTTCTTAATATTATTTTACGCTTTTTGCGATTAAAAATCAGGATGGTAATACGCCGGCTATCGTTATTACTTTCGCAACCCGTCTTTCATATCAGCCGACTGAAACGAAACTCAAAACAGTGGGAACACCAATATCAGCAGCTCCACTTCTGACTTGCAGATTGACAGGGTTTGCACAGACTTCTTCAAGTCGGGCGGAAGATGAGTCAGCAAGTTATCTGACATGCATGTACATATGCGGCGTGATGATGCCGGCCAGATTCCACCAGCACAGAGTATAATGCCCGGATAATCGGATCATTACAACTGCCGACCACCCGGGAATCATTTCCGTCCTGGCGGGTACCTAAGGAAATTTCCAATTTGGCATTCAGCGCGAAGTCGGATTGGTCCCAGATTCCCGGCGCTAGGGGAGTAACTACCGCGACCTCGTGGGGGTACAGTTGCTACTCCGTGTACAGGTGTACGTCATCGGGGTATCCACTTGCGGCCGTAGCGCTCACACCTAAAATGAATGCATGTCTCTCTCTCCAATGCTGTCAATACCGCTACTTCCTGGGACCTTCCGCATGGGGCTCGGATGTGAGGTTGCACACTTATCGCTTTTCATACAAAGTGTTTAACGAGTGAAGATTGCAGAGAGTCCCTGTACAGTGATGGTGTGTGGAAATAATGTTATTCTTTATATTCGATTTGTTATAAGTTTTCAAAACCAGATTTAAATACGGTAACGTAATATATAAGCGAGTCGACCCCATAAGCGAGTCAGCCGTTTTACACGTGACTTTCTCCACTTTAATTTAAAATTTTATACAATATCGATTTCTTAACCGATTTAAAAAGGGATTTTAAAATAATATCATTATATATAGTGAATTTAATATTAGTTGCACAACCCCGGTTTAAATACGTTAAGATTTAATTAATTTAAGTTTAATATATATTGTATATTAACATGCCGTATATATAAGTAAGAGATATATATAAGTGAGAGACTTTTTAGTATTTCGTAATAACTAATTTAAATAACTTTATAATTTTATATCATACTTTTTAAAATTAATTAGGTTTTTTATAGTTAAATTTTTTATAGTTTTTTTTACAAGTACGCGTATTATATCCCTGCTTATCGTAAACGTTATATTTTCGTTCTTTAGTTTTAACCTTTTTATAATAATTATTTTTAGTTATTATAGGTTGTATTTCTCCTTTACTTTTTTCTTTTTCGGTTAATTTTTTTAAAAGATATTTAATTTTATTTTTTAACGATCATGTAAAATAGAGTTTATTTTACGTAAATAAGTTATTTTTTATTAAAATAATTAATTTAGTATAAAAGTAATAAGTTTTTTTGGTAAAAAATAAACCGATTTTACGATTTTTGTTCGCGAGTTATTTTAGAGATTTTCATTTTTTATACATATTTATTTTTAATTTTTTTAATTTTTTAAATTTTAATTTTAATTTTATTTTATTTTATTTTTTACAAATTAGGTTTTTATTTTATTACTTTTTTAAAATTTGTAAAGGTTTTCGTAAATAAGAAAGGAATAAAATCGGCAAAAGTTAATGGGGAAACGGTTAATATAAGAATAATTAAAAAAAATTTCGAATTCGAATAAAAAGTTATTAAAATCGAACAAAACGAAATTAATTTTCGTAAATCCGCATTTAATGTTATTAAATGTTAATATAATTATAAACGCGTTATAAAAACCGGCAAAAAAACTTTTTTACGATATAGGTATAATAATGTTGGATTAAATTTTTAATATAGAACGAATAAATACGTTTTAAAATAAAAAATAAAAATATATTAAAAAGTTAGAATTTATAAAAAATGAACGAATATATAAAATGTAATGGAATTGTAACTAACGTAATATTTTTCGAATTTTATTAAACAAAGAGTTTCATAATCGTTAAAATAAAAAACTTTTCGATTTTTTTATACGCGTTCGAATATATTAGTAAAAATATTAGACTTTTTGTAAATTTCATTTATTTGCTATTTAATTAATATTATTTAACGCGATTTTTTAACCGGTTAATAATAGAAAGTAATTAGAGAAATTAATTTTAAATTAATATTTTTTAATATAATTATAAATATTAATATATTTAAATTTCCAGAATTAATAATTTAAATAATTAAAATAAATTTTTTTTAAATTTTTTATAGTAGTAATTATTATATTCGTTATTATAATTAACATAATTAAAATTTTAATTTTATCGAAATTATAAATATTTTTTTTCGTATAATTATAATTTGTAATATTAATACGAATAAATTCGAATTATCTACGGAATGTTTTAAGGTTTTCGTATAATTTTTTAAATAATTGTTTTTTTAATTTAAAAACAATTAAAATTTATTTTATCGTTTAATAAAGTTAATTATTTATTAATTTTAAAGCATTTTATAATAGGTTACCGAATTTAAAATTCGTTATATTTTTTATATATTAAAACCGGATAAAAAGCTTTTACGTATTTAAGTTAAGGATATGGTCGGTTATCGAATTTTTTTCTGTCGTTATTAATTTTTACAAATAAATAAATAAATAAATAAATAAATAAATAAATAAATAAATAAATAAATAAATAAATAAATAAATAAATAAATAAATAAATAAATCAAAAAGAATAATATTAATTCGGACGTATTTATAATTAAAACGATGTAATAAAATAAAATGTAAAATATTATAAATAAAATCAAAATTTTATAGTTAAATTTCGGGTTTTGTTTTTTATAAAACGTTTTATAATATTAATACTAAGAAATAAACGATTAAAAATAAAAAATAAAAATAAATGAAAAAATCTTTAATATATAAATATATTTTCCGTTTATATATAAGGTACGTTATTAATAAACGTATTTATATAATTTTTTAATATTTTTAATTTATTATAAAATTCGTAACATTTTAATAAATATAATTTCGAAAATATAACGAAATAATTTTTTTAACCTTAAATTCGAATTTACGTTTAAAGTATTACGTAAATAAATTTATTTATAAAATTATAAAAAATTAATTTATATATTTTATATTATTTAAATTATATTTTTAAAATTTTAAAAAATTTTAGTTGAATTTTATTATTTAATTATCCATTTAAATATAATATTACAAATATTAAAAAAATTTTATATAATTATAATTATTTAAAAACCGGTTAATTGATTTATTTAACGAATTCGTCTATATAATACGTTAAATCTTAATTATTATGTATATAAAATAAAATTCAAATCTTTTTAAAAATTTTTTTAATAAAAAAAATTATATAAATAATTATAAAATATATAAATAAAAAATTCGGCATAACTACGAAATTAATATTTCGGAAATTATAAGATAATTTATATTTTTAAAAATAAAATCGATTTTAATTTTCTAAAATTATTTTAAAAAAATAATTTAAGTATTACCGTTATAAATTTAATATATTAAGTAATTAAATTACAAAATACTAACTAGCTAATAAAAAAATACTTAAAGATATTTATTATTAAAAATTTTAATATCTTTAAGTAAGTTAATGATAATTTATAAAATGCTAACTAAATAATTTTTATTTATAGTTTTTCTTAGTATAAAATAACGGTTAAAATCTTTTTTATTTTAAATTTTTAATTAAAATTTTTTATATACTTAAAAAATACCCACCGTTTGAATTTATAAATAAAAAATATTTTAATATTTAATTTTTATATATAAATCCACATATATTATTATAAAACGTTTTTAATAATTTTTAATTAAATTATTAAATAAACTAAAATAACTATTTTAAAAGAAATAATTAAATTTATATAATTATTAAAACCGATTACATTAAAATATAAATTAATTATATTTAAAATAATTATTATATTATATAAGCGTAAAGTATATATAAATTAACGGCGTATTTTAATTTATATTTAAATCATTTAACTTATTTATTTATTATTTAACCTTAATATAATAAAACGTTTTAAAAAAATTTAGGATAAATTTAATTATGTAAAATAAAAATTAAAATCTAAAACTTAATTATAAAAAGCTGAATTTTATATATAACGTTATCGACATTATTTTGAAGGCTTAATATTACGGTAAACGCGCCCGAACTAACATTATTCTTAATTCGCAAAATCTAACGTTAACCGAAAAAAAAAACGATTATTAATTAAATTTTTAATTAAAATATTCGAACTTTTTTATCCGGCTTTAATATATTAAAGATATAATATATTTATTACTTACTTAACGCGTCGTATTACATATTGGAATTATTTAAGCGTTTAACTTTATTAAACGATTAAAAACAATTTAAAATACGCCTAAATTAAAAGATTAATTATTAAAAAGAAATTTATAAAAACTTAAAAACATTTCGCAAATAACTTAAGTTTGTTCGAATTATAATCATAAAATACGATGTCGTAAAAAATTATTTATAATTTCGAAAAATTTAAACTTTTAATAAAACTTTTTATGATACCCGATTAAACTATTATTCAAAATAAAAACATAAAAAACTTAAAGATATTTATTAACAAATACGAGAATAATGTATAATAATTTATGTTATTAACGTGTAAAACTAAATATTACTCTTATTTATCAGTTTAACTAAGAAAAATTACCTTTTACATAAATGCGCCAATAACTCACTTTTATTAAACTAAAGATTACAATAAGCGACACCGGTTAAATAATAAATAAATTAATTTTAAAATAAATCTATTATTTTAATTTTAATATTCGAAAGCATACGAAAAAATTCGAAACGTTTCCTTTTTTTTAACGGTAATAAAACTCGCTCTTCGATAATATTCAAAATTATTACGTTAACTATAATATTATTATATTTTATATTCTTATACAATTTTTTGAATAAGTTCCAACCTTTTAAGGTATCTCATTTTTCCGCATTAAAACGCGTTTATTCGTTGTTTATTAAAAGCATTAACGTGCCACACAAACGAGCTATATACTTTTTTCATCATTTTCACTCTTTAATATTAATCACTTATTTCTTAACAACTATAATATAAAACGGCTTACAAAAAAAACGAAAATAAACCTAACTATTAAAGCTGAAAAACGAAATCCTAAACTTAATTATAAAACTTAATTCTATTTATCAAACTCTTTTTACTATAGTAATAACCTAAATTAACAACAAATACGCCCGGTTTGATACCGTACCCAATTTGTAAATATTAACGCCGACTAAAAAAAAATCGATTATTGAACGAATTTTTAACCTAAATACGCGAGCGTTTCCTATCCGGCGTAAGCATATTAAAAATAAAGCAAATTTATTATTTATATAACGTAACGCGAAACGCGTTAAATTAATTAAATATTTAACTTTATTAAACGGTAATAAAAATTCAAAATATATTTAAATCGAAAAATAAATTATTAAAAGCTGTTTAGGCGAATAATTAAAGCTATTTCGTAAATAATTTAAGCTTATTCGGGTTATAATCGCAAAATACGATATTATAGGAAATATTTATAATTTTGACAAAAGGTAATTATTAAGAAAGCTTTTAATAATAACCGCCATAATTATTATTAATGTTAAAAAACGTAAAATACTTAAGCAAACCTAATAAAAAAATCGGAAATAATCTATAATAATATAAATTATTAATTTTTAAAGTTAAACCTTAATTTTCGTTATTATCTTTACCGGAAAACATGTTTTTTTTCGCTAGTTCGCCGCTAACCTATTTCTACCCGATTAAAAAGTTGTTATAAGTGATAACGGCTAAATCATAAATAAATTAAATTTAAAGTAAATCGAACGTTTCGATTAATATATTCGAACGCGTACGAGAAAATCAAAACATTTCTTTATCCTTAACAGCTCTAAATATTATTATTCGATAAAACTTAAAAAATATTACGCTAATTACGATATTATTACATTTTGTATACCCGCCTATTTCTTTTATTTTATTTTATTTTTCGACGTATTTTGTTTTTTTCTATTAAAACGTACTTATTCGTTGTATATCAAAATTTTTATACGACGTTACGTTACTTATATTACTAAATAAAATTTCATCGCCGGTTTTCACAACGTATTTAAAATTATTATAACAACTGATAATATTAAATTAATATCCGTAAAAAAGACCTCTATTATATTTGATTTTAATCGTATTTTATCCGAATTACAACTTTTAAGAATATAACCAAAACGATTCGATAAATCGTTATATATAAAAAAAATTAAAATTTACTAGAGTACCTCGCTAACAAAAGTAATTTAATGCTATGACACGAAAATGCTATTTTTCGGGAGAAATACGGCTTATTACGCGAAACGAATCATATTCTTAATAAACGCCGAAAACCTAAAAATAAACGTTTTTTTAAAAAAAAATATTTATTATAAGGAAAGCACAAACTCTTATAACCACGAAAAAAGGTAATAGTAAATAGTCGCAACTAAAAGCGGCCGAAAGTAATTATCGTACAAAGGTTTAAGCGAAAAAACAGAAATGTAACGTCTACAGCAAGCCCGGATATAATGGGTGTTATTATAAAAGATAATATAAAAACGTTTAACAACGAAAAATCCGATTAACTTAAATTAATTTAATATATTAAAATTACTTAATTCGAATTTGTTATCAGGATATACTAAAAAGTATACAGCTCGTTTATGTATACAGCTCGTTTATGTAGCACGTTATACAATATTACGTTATCTATATTACTAAAGAAAATCTCATAGCAGATTTTTACGACGCATTTAAAACTATTACGATAACCAATAATATTAAATCTAAATTCGCACAAACAGACCTTATTTGATTTAATTTTAATTGCGTTCTTTCCGAACTAAAATTTTTATTTATGCCTATACCGATTGTTTTTCTACTTATTTTTACCAACTCCGTTATTTCTCTATTTATGAAAATGCTTAAAAAAAGTTCCGGAATAATTTAATAATAAGTTTATTTACAAAAAACTTATAAATATAAAATAGTATTGCATTAGATATAATAATTATAATATCAGGCGTTTAAAATAAATCTAAAGAGGTTATATATATAATACAACTTGTAAAGGTTGACTATAGGTTTTTATTTCTTAATTTAAACAGGTAAATTTATCTTAGATTTCTTTTACAAGCCTGTCATAATATTAAAATAAAAAATAATGTAAAGTAAAGTTAAGTATTTAAAATATAAATAAAAGCGCTTTACAAGTTTATTTAACGCGCGAGGTTATGTAAAAGGTTATTATATTTCTTAATTATAAATACCTCGAAGTATATTTCAATAAATCATTTTTATAGCTGAGAAATTATACAATATATATTTACGAACTAAAAATTTTAAATAAAACTTATCATTAAATAAATCTACTTATATATTACTAAACATGTTAAAAAAGATCCAATTCTATATAACTGTAAAAAATAGGTATTTACATAATAATTATTAACTTAATAATTAACTTTAAAATTGCTAACGTATTATATAAACTCGTTGCGGATATAAGCTTATAAAGCGGTTTAAAAGTAACTTTCCCTATAAGAATTCAACTTTGTATAACTTTGTAAAAAATTTATAATATTAAATAAAATATTAAGTATAAACTTATAAAATAACGTTCCATATAAGCGAACGCCGCACATATAGAAGCGGCGTATTTTTTAACACTTCTTTCTAATGAATTTAATTTAATTAATTATAATAAAATAAATTAATTTAAATTAATTAGATATTTTATCGTTAAATATTTTTGTAATTTTCTTATAATTATGCGCATTATGTCCGGGTTTACCGCAAATATTTTATTTTTATTTTTTTAGCTTAAACCTTTTTACAACGATTACTTTTAAACTTTTTTAATTTCGATTATTTATAATTATTATTTTTTTAACTATAAAAGCTTTTGCCTCTTTTATAATAAGTATTTTATCTTTTTAAAGCGTTTATTTCTAGTTTTTTAATATTAATTAAGGATATCGTTTATTTCGCGTAATAGGTCCTATTTCCTCTAAAGAAAAATATACTCGTATAATAATATTAGGTTGCTTTTGATGAAAAAAATCAAAAGATTTAATTATTTACTCCGATAGAAAAGAAACTTACTATTAATTATATTTTTAACATAAATGTATAAACGTTTTCTATTCGATTCTTATTATACTACAGATATAAGAATTTTATTCTTTTCTTAACTGGTCATATTATACGTTAAGCTTAATTAGACGTCGAATTTTATTTTATATTAAAAAGTTTTAAATGTACTTAAATTAAAAATTGATTTTTAACGCGTATTATATAAAAGTTTAAGAATACTTCATTATTAATTCGACCTTATTTAAGGTAATATTACGAAGTACAGTATTTAAATAGTTTATTTACAGTTTTAATTTAACGAATAATTTAATAGATTTTTTTATAAAAACGAGTAACGTACTATATAAGCGAACGGCTTATACAAGTAAGCGGCACACTCGGACCTACATTTAACAAATTGAATCTAACTTTAGAAAATATTTATATATTTTAATACAACTTTAAAGACTCGTTTATAATAATATTTTTAAAACATTTACAAACTTTGGCGAAGATTAACCGTTTTCAATAAAGATGGAATTTCATATATAACTATCAAAAAACTTATTAAATTTATTAATAAGTTTATAAAAGTTAAATATACTTATTTGAAACGTTTTAATGCGCATTTAAATACGGTTATATATTTAACAATAATATTTTCACATTGTCTAAAATTTTATTGTAAAAGATATATAAATCCATAGTCTAGTATAAACTTAGAAGTCTATATCTTATACTCTATTTTATAATTTACTTTATAGAATTTTGTACATTTTACAGGTGGTCGATAGCGTCGTAATATATAAGATTACCAAATTAGGTAAAGTGGTATAAAGGTTTTATAAGGTTATAAATTTCTCAAGTATAGTAGATACTATAAGTCACGTGACTATAACGCTCGTTTGTGTATACCGTTCGCTTATGTAGTACGTTATAGTAATTATAACTATTTAAAAAGATAAAGAACATAAATAAGCGTTATAAGATAATTAAAGATAGGTTATAATTATATAAGTTATTAATTAGTAAGGTTAACCTTTACTTTAATTTTCTAATTTAATAAAGAACAGTTTTTTACTATTCCTTAATTAAAGTTTTAGTATATATTAAATAATTCAATAACGAACGACATAGGTTTAAAATAAATCAGATATTTTAATAATCATAGATAAATACGTATAAAAAATACATCGTTTTTTACTCATAACTATTATAAGGATTATTATTTGCTACAATGCGAAAATCATATACATATTATAATAGTATTATATTTTATATATTTACTTGTTTCTCTTATTAATTTTAACTTTTCGAAGTATTTTTATTTTTATTTTCAAGTGCGTTTATTCGTTTCATATATAAAGCTTATTGCGACGTTATTATATATATATTATAAAAGATTATTTCTTTTTCGATTTCTAGCACGCGCTTAAAACTGTTATAATATTCTATAATATTAAATATAAACTCTATAACCTGGATTCATTTAATTCCATTTTAATAACGATTGTTTCAATTCTTAAATCTTTCTTCTTATATTTACGTCAACTTTTTTTTAATTAACTTCCCGCGTTTTTATTTTTCTACTCATAAAAATCTTTAAAAATCTAGGTAAAAAACGAAACAAATACTTTATTTATAAAAATAATAAAATTTTATTACCATTATTAGTCGATAAGAATAATTAAATTAAATGATTTCATGTTCTAAAATATTTTTTAATTTTATATGAAGTCCTTTTTTTTGAAGGGTGGTTTTTTTTTTTTA
>QJNV01000227.1:0-104375 GCA_004155935.1 Monosporascus sp. GIB2
TTTTTGGCATATAGTTGCGTTGGAATAGGCAGTTCTGAAGCAGTATGGGGGTGTGACAATCTTTTTGCCCGTGACCTGATCCCTAATAACTCGGACAGCCTTGGCAGATAGTGTCGAGAGATGGAGGGAGAGAAAGAAAAATTCGCGTATGCTTATCACATTAACTATCCTGGTGTTTCGTGTTTATCGTTTATCGTATCTTCGGAGGAGACAACCGACCGTGTTGAGTACCATTACATGGCTTAGCTGCGTATATGTAAAATGTGTGATTGTTACAATGGAAGCCAATATCGAACGATATCCCAGTTAGATTGACCAAGTCAAAATCGTTGCCCGACAGGGACTAACGCTCTTTGGCAGCCTCTGTTGATCAACTTCGCGGCCGGAAAATCACCCGTATCAAGCTACAGGGGTGGGACTGCAACCTTTAACATCTGACCACCTAGAATGTACTTAGCTAACTACCCGCAACGTTAAGGGTTAGTTAGGGTTAGGGTTAAGCCCTGGGGGTTTGGGGCCGGCGAAGGGGTCCCCCATCAGGGTATATGGCATCGATATTTCCAGTCGTATTAACAGTGGTGGTAGTACAGGCGGTGTTACGGCAGTTACACAAGCCCCACTCCGTCAGTGCACTTAATCAGTATCGGGGAAATGAGAAATGACGGTTGGGTTGCCAAGGGGGGTTTAGCATCAGTTGATTAACGATTGACATGGGCAATCTAACTGGGAGCGATAATTGACGGTATCGGCGCTCTGGCCGTCCAACAACCCACGGGTTAAGGGCCTGAACTTCAATTCGTCTGGCGATCCACGCGTGAATATATCTCCACGCAGGATGAAGTACTTCCTTCGCACCTTGATGTTCTCGAGAAGGATTGTGTATCAGAACTACCGGTAGAAAGACGTGGATGATGCATAATGATCTAGGTAGCATTGGCATTGGAGACCTAGAGCAGAAAAGAGTGCATCGAAGCGGGCAGCATCTTGCCAAGTGCTGCTCTCAAGACAGAAACATGATCCCCCCCCATGGGGGGGTGGTCTTCGAAATCCGGTCAGCGTCGGTGCTGGCTGACGTGGCGCACCGAAATCTCGTCAGTTTTGGAGCAGCGGGTAGACGGTGGGCTTGGCAAGTCTGAAAGCAGCATCTGGGCAGCTGGGCAGGCACGCTGGGCCAAGGAAACCGAGAGACCTGAAAGACTGTCCAAAGCACGAAAGTACAAAGGAAGTACTGAGTATACGAATGGAGAGCGAGTGCTTCATGCTTCGTAGCTCCTCTTTCGGACTCCATTGAAAAATTAGACTTCATGCAGTCACGCCGCTCCCGTAATATCAGAGCTCATGAAAGATCCTGGGTCCAGTCGCTTGTTAATATTCCGTACTGGGCAGTGTACCGTCCGCCCGGAAACAGTAAAACTTGGACGTTCTCCGCCGAGCAGGTCTTCATCTAACATACATCAACGCGTAACAAATTACTCTGTACTATCGGAGTACAATGCACAGGGGTATTTTCAGTTAGTTACTCCACTCCCCCATCATGTGCCTAATGAAGCTAGAATGTGGAACCCCATTAGAATCTGTATGGGAATATACATCATAATTCAAAGTTGGAATTAATAGAAGAATTAAAGCTGGTTACTTCACATACAAATTGTATAGGAATCGACAATTTAGCCAATTCCAGTATTTCATTGTCCTGGTGGAGAAACTAACTAAAATACCATTGTTTATTGTATGTACGGAGGTGGGGAGCAAAAGTGTGTAGCCATTCCCGATCTTTGGAATAGTATGGACTGCTGAACAATACACCGTATTTTCATTCTAGGTACCTGGACCATAGTTGGCCATGGCCTTAAGTGCGCTAAAGCCGGGCGCTAAAGGTGATTCCTTAGCAAAGGCACTTTAGCAACCCCCGGCCCCGAATGATAGTACACTGTATATTACTGTGAATTTGCTGCGTACTGGGGGCCGAGGCAAGGATGACTCCTCGCTTTTGTTCCGACCTCCGTATAAGATCTTCAGTTCTCCACTACGTACTAGTTGAACGGTATGTATTTGAGGATCCCTATCTTTCAGGATCTATTTACATGGGTATTGACTTAGGTCGAGTGTAGAGTGCTTTAACCTTAATTGATAGGTATATAGAAGTCCACGTATTAAAAAGATCAGGTAAAGATACCTGAACATAATACTTGCAAGGCGCGGTTGTATCTCATGGATGTAGGTGCTAAGGTTAGGTAAGATTGTTCAACCGGGTTAAATATATCTTCTGTATAGCCAGCAACCGACAACATACGTAGAAATCGTAGACCCAGCATTAACACTAGGTAGGTAAGGTAGTTTTACATATGCTGGTTGGCGTGTACTTACAGTAATACTAAGCCCTCATGTAAGCATTGGGCAACTGGATCTTGGGCAATGAACATATGCATAGGAAGTAGGATGGAGGATGTATATGCCCTTATGCACGTCAACTACAGGCAGTTATAAGACTAAAATAACTTAAGGTTCTGAGGGGCAATTCTAATACTGCATTCCTGCGGATACTATGGAGATACACATATCAGATTGTGGAAGCCGAAATACGGCGCTGACAAGTCGGATTCCTATACGAAGTACTTCGTACTTATCACCAACTCCCTGAGTTCAACTGAGCCCCATTTATTACGCAGCTTCCACCCTGCTCCACGTGATTTTGACCTAAGTTGCCTAGTTAGCCAGTACCAAGAAGCGAGTGCAGAGCCGCCAAGGTGCCGGGCCCCATCAGAGTAACACAAGCCCGCAGCCTATCCCTACGGAATAGGATGTGTCCAAGGTATCTCGGCCGCTTCTTGGCTCATCATTATCCATCCGCATCCCCCCGAACCTAACAAGCCGCGAACCCCCTTTAAAGAAAGGTAATCGTTGGGCGCGCGGTCACGTTCTGGGCGAGATCATGGAGCATTGCTCGTAGGTACTGTACATTAATTCCAAGCCACTTCGGCCGACATAGAGGCGGCAGCCATACAAACCTTGTCCCTAACAGGAAGGCCTCTGTACGAAGATACTTTGTCCGGTGGGGATTTTATTCCCCCAAAGCATGTCGTCCGGTTAGCAGTGCCGTGACGACATGAAATAAAAAGGTAATGCCTGCAAGGGTCTCAACAAGTTTCAAATAATTAGAAAAGCTCGCACCTCATTGTCCAGCTCCCGCCGCTCCCCCTCGGTTTCAGAAAACTGCCGGAAAAAACAGGGTCAACCTAAAATAGGGGAATGAATCGATAACGCATCAAGACGGTTTTCACTTTTCTGGCTGACGATACGTACTAACATATTAATCCAACACCGCTCGTTACCTGCTCGTTCAAATAATTCATTTGCAATTTTAACCCCGCCATAGAAAGAAAGGCCGGGCGATCGATCGCAAACATCCCAGCCTCCGAAACACTACATTCCCCAACTCCACGGTGGCTTGCGTTATTGCCGGCCTGAACTGCTCGAGACGACGTCACGCAGCTCATCAACACCACCATCTCATACCTCGGCATTCGGCAACTCTTGATACCTTCTCACCCCCCCTTGTGGTTGAGGTAGCCAGCATATTGCAATAGCGCAGAAGGAAGAGAAGAAAGAAAGAAAGAAGCATTCCCAATGGGTGCAAGCCCCTCTATCCCGCGCGACCGCTCGCGACAGCTCCAGGTCATCGGCGCCGGATATGGCCGAACGGGCACGTCCGCCATTTCGATGGCCCTAGAGAAATTACTCGACGGGCCCGTGATGCACGGAGGCACTCAAATTCTCGCCAGAGAAGACGGTAAGCATGTTGCCTCATACACACTTGTACCTGCACTCACGCGCATGTTTGCGACACCCCATCACGATCACTGCTTTCCCGCTGGAGCCGCGCATTCCCTCAATTCCACGTGCTGGAACACCTCAAACTTGACATTACGCATACCACGCCCTATTACTCGATCGCTATTCCTACACTCATCACAGCGCAATCACGATTACCGAAGGTGGCTAATCGTAGCGGATATGTAGCATATCTGAAGAAGCTGGTAGACCTCCAGAGATCCCGAGGAGATCGGCCACGCATGATGCGGCTGCTGCGCGAGATCACCGCGGGGTTCGTGGGGATTACCGACCAGCCCGGCATCCTGTACATACCAGAGCTGATGGAGCTGTACCCGGACGTCAAGGTGGTCCTAGTCACCAGAGATCCCGAGAAGTGGTGGAAGAGCATAGAGCCCGTCGCGAAAAACGTGCAGTTCTGGTGGCTCAAGCCGTTATTATTTCCCGTGCCCGCGCTCAGATGGATACCCGAGATCTTCCAAGGATTCATTGCGAGGTAAGCCAGCAATCTCGTTGTCACACACGCGGGCAGTGAGCTAACTCGGCTGATTTAGGAATCGGAGTCTCTACGGCGACATGAAGCCTGGTGTTGGTAGGTCGCATTCACCGTCTGTCCCAGCACAGATTACTATCCCCAAAAATTCATCCCCGATATGGTGCGGCAGCTGACGGTGGGGGCGTAACAGAACTCCTTAAGAGGCATAACGCGCACATAAGGAAAGTGGTGCCCAAGGAGCGGTTGCTTGAGATGGAGGTGCAGGATGGGTGGGAGCCTCTGTGCAAGTTCCTTGGCAAGCCGATACCAGACGAGCCGTTCCCGCGGTCCAACGAGGCCGCGGCGGTCCAGCAGCGATTCAAGGAGGCCGTCATCACTGCCTTCATCATCTGGGTCTCCATCATATCCTTCACTTCGATGGGCATCTACGTCATATATTCGCTGTACATCCTGAGCTTCCAGCAACCGCAAGAGGAGGCGCGTGTGGAGATCCTGGCATGATTTTGATTTGGGCGGTCCCGTTTGTTAGCCTCCTAATTGATGGGTTCTTGTCTTTTTACGTTTAAACCCACTGATCATCCATACTAATACAGCGACGGAAGAGGGCTCGCGCCAAAAGATGCACTGGACGCTGGGGACGAAGCAGGCAGTTGGGCTGTCAACCGGCAAAGAGAGAAACAACAGAAGAAAGAAGAGCAACAAGGAAAAGGCGCATGAGAGGCAGGGAGAGAGAGGACCGTGCGTTTTTGTCTTTTCTGTGCCATTTTTGGTTGGCATCTTGTCGGTAATGCGCGTGGAAAGAAGGTGTATACATTCAATGGCTTTTTATTTTTTTTATTTTTTTTATTTTTTTAGACGATTCTCTATACCCAAAGATAGTTTTGCGGCAATTGGAAGACGGGAGCTTTTCGATGTTCCCCTTGTTTATTCATCATGAGCTTGGTCAATTTCCACCAACGGACCGAGAGATGCATCGCTGCAGATGGCAAGGTTTTGTTTTGCGTTTTCCTTTCACCTAATTTGTTCCACACACGAATTTCAATCATGCTCCTACGCTTACCTGCTAATTTTCTCGGAGCGGTCTCGTATTCTTCGTACTCTACGAGTACCTGTATGTACGTGGGGACGAGGAGAGGGACGGGAAGCTCCGAGCGCCTTACCCACCCATGCATCCCCTCGCTGCGAGACTCATTCAGCCCCCCGCGCCCACGAACGAATGCGACCTGACTGATGATGGCTCGCGACCCGTAGGAACCGCCACTAGCGCAGGGGAATTAACCGCAAGTTGCAACCACTAACCCGGGATCCGGTGAGAAGGATTTAAAGTTACGACGGCGCCGGGGCGAATCGCGCGCAACGTCCCACTTGTTTTCTAATTGCTTGGAAGCTTCGCGGTCGCGCTGCATATGACGCGCGCATTCGCTCTGCGGTTGGCCATCATGCAAATGCATAATGTACAGGTCGCAAGGGGTATTTACTGTTTAGTTACTCCACCCTCCCTACGATATGCCATAATAGGTAGGTTAGCTATGTATATTCCCATACAATATCAATAGGGCGCAACATGCCAAATCTACGTCGCCGGAGGAAGTTCGATGGTCTATTCGATAACTGAATTGGTTCGCTTACTAGGATACTGTGGAAAACTGCAGCCAATAGGAAATATGTGGGAAAGATACCTCCCTAACCCGCTGTGACATATAGTGGGTACGAGTGAAGGTAACCAACAGTTAATATCCCTGCCACCTGTAAGTACTGACGATGGCTGATAGCTGGCCCACCATAGCGCTCAATTGAAGAATGTCCCTGACGCCTGATTTCTCTTGGAGGCAATATCACCCAGGGCGTAGTGAGCACAGTCTTTGACAGGTCTATGGTCTCAATCAGCGTTCATATCGCTGTTGCAGACCGGCAAGTGGGCAACTAATACCTAGCTTACCTATAAATGGTGATTCATGTCTTTAAGCCATGGCGGCAAGAGACTCTGAATATGGCGACCAGCTGCGGGTGAAATTATACAAGTTGTGCTCATCTCTTCACTCAGATAACTAAATGATTCTCACCGATATGCCTAGAAAATACCCGCCTTTGACCTTGACTATCCAATCGATGCGGTAGCCTCCCGGAATCGAGAAAACGGCAACAGCCTAATAGGTCATGCCCAAAAGCTTTAAGAGATGCAGTACCTGGACACAATCTTGCTTGCGTGCGTTGGCGGCATTCTACTATGGGAAGTCCAGGCGGAATGTTTTGATACCGGGGGATCCTGTCGTTGTCCTCAGGGGGTGCCGCTGCCACACAGCGTCGCTGTCTCAGAGGCGCGCCTAAAAACCATCAACGCCTACCCCGACTCTCGGACCCCATGCAACGCAGCTGCATCCCCGAAGGCTATATCCCGCCGTAGTCTGCATTGTACGTGTGAAGACCACTCTGTAACTTATGATTGTCACAAGATCCGGTCTTTTCGTTGGCCACATCATGACGATACGCCTCGTGAAACCGAGGAAAGCGAGGACGAAGCCTGCAGCGTCTCTACAGGCCAACACGCATTTTACGTATGTATGTCCCTCGCAATACGGCCAAGGCGGAAGGAAGAAGCTGCCCTTGAAAGACGGAAGCCCGGACCCCCCAAAAATCCTATCCATTCCAGTGCTTGCTTGTCTGGCACAGACGGAACCGCGCGCGTGCGGCACCAAGCCTATTGGAGAGTACCGGATTTGGAATCAAACTTGTTGTCTCTCTCTCTCTGTTCTCTTCATTCATGCACATTTGCGATGCCATCACCATATTGTGGAGCATCTTCGAACGATTTAATATTTCGAATGAAGGTGGCCGAGCATCGCGTACAGACAGTACAGCACCCTGGAGATCAATGCTCCCCCACAAGGTATCCAATCACAGTCTACACAATCTCCCGTTCTGTGTCTGGATGCCCTGCTCAGCAGTCCGAACCTCCCACTCTTCGCTCCCCACCGCCGTGGTAGCGTAGAACGTGCCCTTGGGGTCCCACTTCCGCTTGAGCCTCAGCAACTCCGGATAGTGGACGCCGTAGAAGTCCTCCTGCCAGTGCTCCTCCATGACGTGGGCCTCGTTCAGGTAGGAGCCCCCGCCCTGGCTGGCGGGCGCCACCTTGCGCCAGGGGCCGAGCACGTCCCGCACGAGCGTTTCGTGCGCCGCCGTCAGCTCCGCCGGGGTCGCGTCCCCGGGGAACCCGACGCCGATGATAAGGAACGAGATGACCTGCCGCCACGCCGAGTTGACGGCATTGTCAACGCCGGCGCGGTTCCGCGGCGCCTGGTGATAGCCGCCGAACCGCCGGGAGTTCGGCCACGCCCCCCCGTCCCCCCGGATCGCGTCGAACGTGGCGTTGAAGAGCGCGGCGTCCTCCCAGTTGCGGCGCGGGAAGAGCCGGTTCCCGGGCATGAACGTCCACTGACCCGCGGCTTGGTCGGTGCCCCAGTGCTCTTCCCAGGCCGGGTAGAACGCGTCGTAATGCTTCGTCGCCGGCGCCACGGGGATCCCGAGCTCCGCGAGCCGGTCGAATAGCGGTTTCGCGACCCCCTCGAAGGAGGCGACGGTGTGGTTCGGGGCGAAGAACGGCACCATATCGAACTGGCACGAGCCGTTCTCGCAGAATATCCAGAAGTAAGAATACGTGCCGGCATCCGTGAACGGGATGAAAAGCTCGAAGTACGCGCGCACGCCCTGCCAAAATGTTTCGTTGCTGACGGTGGCAGAGGTCCGGAAAGTGAAGGTCGAGGCCGTTACCGGCACCTTGGGATGCACCCTGATGACGACGGACGTTACCACGCCGAATGTGCTGCCGCCACCTCCACGGAGCGCCCAGTACAAGTCCGGATTCGACGTGCTACTCGCAGTCACAAAACGCCCATCAGCTGTGACCACCTCGAAGGCTAAGGCTTGGTCGGCAGCCATCCCATATAGCCCTGACAGAGGGGTATGTCCACCCCCCGTGATGTATCCGCCCGCGAAACCTACGCTCTGCTTATAATTAGCCTATGCTTCGATGCAGATAGGTCGCTAGGACTTGAAAGCCCCGTGGTCTCGGTGACGGTGTCGGTGCGGGAGACTTACTCCGCATATGCCCCCGAGAGCCGACACGTTGTGCTCATGAGCGGCCCGATAGACCTCTCTGACTGTCACCCCGGCCCCCACCTTCAGCGCTTTGCCCGAATACCCATCGCTTTCGTAATTAGGTAGGTACTCGATGTTCTTCAGGTCGTGCAGCCAGACGCTGAGAGCTCCCGCCCCGCTCGACTTGCCCAGGTAGCAGTGACCGGTGTTCTTGATGACGAGGCGCAGGTTCGAGTTGCGGGCGAAGTTGATGGCCAGCTGGATCTGCGCGACGGTGCTCACGTTCACGGCGTACGGGGGGTACGCCCCGAGCTCGCAGGTGCCGTTCGGGCTGTCGATCGGCAGACACGTCCTGCCCTGCCAGAGCGGGAAGAATATCGACGTCGGGTCCGCCTCGCTGTTTCAGACAGGTTCATCGTGGCCGCTCTTGCTAGAACTGTCTTAAAACCAAAGAGGGGCCGGACGGACTTACTGGAAGTAGGGATCCCTGAAGTTCCGCGCCACGGCGGCACACTTCGCCGAGTCGTAGACGCCCCAGTTCCCGTAGCACGGTGCGGCTATCGGTACCGTCGGGATGAGCGCCCCGCCGAGCAGCGCGTTGAATGTGTCCCACTCAACCGCGGATGGCCACTCCTCGTCCCCCGGAAACGTCCTGCAAGCGCCGCTGGGAAGGGTAGGCCCGCTATCGAACGTGAAGAGGTGCGTGTAGTTGGCGACGAGCTCGCTCTGTCCGATGCTTCGTAGGACCTCGTCCGTGAGTTGCATGGTTTCGTAATCAAACCAGGGAGCGCCCGAGGCCGAGAGATCAGCGCGCATGCTGATAGCGGCCGGCCTGATCTGTCGCGGGTCGGTTGGCATGCCCGACTCCAGCCCCGGTAGGACGATACTGCGTGGGAAGCCAAGGTTCCCCGCCACCGCGTTTTCGACGGGAGCCGCTACTCTCCCCAGGATTGAAGTTGTCTCCGGCGCCATTTTGGGATGCCGCTTAATGGTAAGTAGGTAAATGATCTAAAGCAAGGACAGATCAGTTACCTACATAAAGGCGTGGTCGCTCGAGATGCTGCAGTCTGGTACAATATGCCGGAATCAATGCCTTCCTCTTGCCCCCTCACTTGGGGGCTATAGCCGGTCCGGCAGATCGCCGATTATCTCGGTCGGCTACGTGCCCGATGTCACATTAGATAGGCGAATGTTGCCCTCTCGTCCATTGCGACTATCCGGCAAAAATATCCCGACGAATGGGAGCCGACTACCATCGTTGCCGCAGTGCGTCGAGGTCCGCCGCATGTAAGCTGCATAGGTACCTAGGTCGGTATGCTGGCAAGGTCGGACGGGCCATATATCGCGTTCGTATAGCTAACTTACCGATTATATACCAAGTTGGCGGTGAGCAAGTGCGGGGAAGGGATCCCACGGCCAACTTACTGGGTGCCCTCTATCCAAGACCGGCGAGCTCACGTCGCAGAGGACTAGTCTAGCCTTTTTTGCAAAGGTGCGTGAGAAGCATCGGGCTAATCCTGAATGATAATGGCTCTGAACAATCGTTTGGATGGTCAAGCAGCGTAACATTCGTGTCAGATATTAACCACAAACCCCTAAAAGTGAAACACATCGTGCAGCTGCCTTAAGTAAACAGCGCGAAATAGGGGCGGGGGTTATAGTCTCGACTTGGGTTGACGCTAGAGCTTGTATATTACGATTAGAGACCGCGGCCTTGTGCTATACTCCAAAAGGGTTATCGTGGAACCGTAGATTGTCGTCCAGAAGAATAGTCATTGCGTCCCCATTCACACTTATAGGAACTCCTACCTAATTGCCAGCAAGAACCATCATTTAACTAATCGTAATCATCCTCGCGAGCCTCCCCGGTCGCCCGAAGTCAACACGGACGGACATTTCAAGAATGCGGGTCTCGAGCCGGGAACAGACTCCGTCGCGTCGTTGACCTTCCGCGAGAAAAAGTGGGGTAGGGGGAACGACGACTGGTGTCTAAGGCCATTGGTGATGCGAGGCGGACGCATATTTTCGTCGAGGGTCGGATCCCCGGTCTTCTGCTCCCGGTCTCCGGAACCTGGTAAACGGGTAACTGTGTAAGGTTCTACGAGGCGGGCGGGGGGGCGAAAAGACCCAAGAGGGAGGGAGAGCAACCGAGGTGGCAGACGGCCCCGTGGATCCTCGTCCGGCAACAAAACCTTCGGGCCGGCGCCGTTCGGCGGCGGACACGCCACAGATGCCGACCTATAGCCATACCCAGCCGCATCATCGAGTCCGCCACCGCGTCGCGCCTCGTCCCAGTCCGGCAGTAAACCCGGATGTACGAGTAATCCCTCTTCTCTTGGTTGGCAGCGAGGTCCGTGGGGCGGGGGGCGGGGGTTCGAGGGAGTAATTGTTCCTGGGCCTCTTATGCTTGTTTGGCCAATCCTTCCCGTGTATTCTTCCTCTGCCCGTTGCATTTGAGAAACCCGACAGCAGGGTTGGCCGAGGCCGAGTTAACTCCCGCGGCGAGTAGATATCTAGACTCACGCAAGGCCGGCCAGAGCCAGATCATCGCGACGGCCCCTCGACGGCATCGACACCGCGCCCGCCGCCCCCAGCGGAGTGTCGACAGCCCCCGGGAGCGTTTTTCGCCGTCGGCGGCCACAACAGATACGTGGCACCCACTCGACCCTTCCTTCGTTCCTAAGGGCGTGATATAACGGAGCGGTTTAAACCGTGCACATTGATATAGCTGGGACGATTTCAGAGCTGGAGAAATGCCCCGGCCCAATGTGACAGGCCGGGAAGAGAGGAGAATACGCGTTTTTGGCATTATACTACCATTTCGGAATTGCGATCGTTGTACCTATTTATCGAGCACTTGTACCGCTGGCCACAGGTCACCGGTATAACCCGTCCGTGTGAAAGAGGGAGAGTCTTCGCCCAGTTAATCCCGTCTCGAGGCGGCCATCGGCGCCACGTGGCCGGCCCTGCCTATGTACCTATATTATGTACCTATGGGCGCCGAGCCTAGGGGTACGAGGCCGGGTAGATCACGTCTAGGTGCCTGCGTGAAGCGCGAGATCGGTCGGCTTGGGTCCCTTATATACTTGGCTAGTTAACGACTTGGAAAATGAGTAAATGACCCGCATGGGATGGATGTCCATTTGTGGTGGTTAGCCACGACGGGTAATCCACCTTCATCTTGATTCAGCGCCGCTATTCTGGAGTATCTATCTTCGGGGCGGGCCGCAAGCACGATATCGCTTCGGTTTCGGCTGGGCGGAACTAATTAATAGGTTCTGTCGATAGTTCCCGCGCCGTAGGTTGCTTCCTATGTGTCAAGGATACTCAGAACCCCTCTCAGTTATTAGGCGAGCGGAATACATGATGTCGCCTGAACCCGCGGCCATGAATCAAAGTGCATATCGGCGCTCCGACCCGCCGCCTACTTGTCGCGGGTTGGAGAGACACCACTATGTATATAGGTGCAATAGTCCGAGTCTATTAGCCAGCTAGCTAATAACCAGAAAAGGGGCTTCCGAGCCCGGCCCCCGGGAGGGACTCGTGCGGACACGAATAGTGACATATCTCCTCCATCAACCCAGGAAACAACACAGGAGTCATCACAGCACTTCTGAACGTCATTCGTACGCCCTGTTCTCCCGGGGCAGACGAGATGAGCAGACAAGATAGTTGTATATCCAAATACCGTACGTGACGGACGCGACCCGCCGGAGTCCCTCCAACGCCGGTCTATCACCATCACTATCGCGCGTAGTCTACCTAATCCCTAATCCAAGTCGTTCGATCGTGTCACCGAGTCCCAGTCCCATCATGCACGTACAGTCGGCCCCGCGCGGCGTGTCTCCCTTCCTCCCACGCGCAACATATGCCCATTGGGCACCAGGCCCTCGTGACTCCGTTCGCGTGTGCTCGGGTCCCTTGCCCCGTGTCTCGTATCTATCCGAGGCTGATAGGTCATCCACACGCCGCCCCGGGCCTCTAGGCTTCCCTACGCAGCTTCCCTCTGAGCGCTGCTTCATACGTAAATTCGAGCAAGCGCACACCCATAAACAACACCGTACCGCATTTTGGGGGGATGGAGAGGGGCGTATCCAGATCCTGGTGCGTGCATCCCTACATCGGTGCCCCTCCGTTTCCCGCATTCGGGGGCTCATTCGTCTCAGGGCTCCTTCACCCCCCCCTCTTTCCCTTTTCCATTTCTTACTCTGCCCATCTTCTACTTCCACTCCCACTCCCACTCCACTCCTGCCGTGACTTCCCCTCCTAACTTGCTCTAATCTCACACGAGGACGCTCTTTCTCGCCCCGACCAACGCCGCACATCAAGTCTCCCCCTTCGGATACTGTGTCATGAGCGCATCGACCTCCCTCTGTAGCGCATCCAGATCGGCGAGGATATCGGCGCTCGACGACGGGCTCTGCGTCTGTGTCCGCGGCGGCGTCGACGTCCCCTTTCCTTCCCCGTCCCGGCCCGCATTCCTTGCATCACCACCGCCGCCACCCGTCGCCGCCTCGGCGCCCCCGCGACTGCTCCCCCTTTGCCTCGGAGGCGGCGGGGGTGGTGGCGGTGCCATCGGTACGCCGTCCTTCTCCCTGCTGGCCTTCCTCGTGGTAGCGACGCCGGCAGCGGGCGCGCCCGCCTCGGCGCTCGCGATGCGCACGCTTGGCGGCCGCCGTGTGCTGGCGTGCCGCGCGGGCGGCAGCGGCGGAGGCGAGACCTTGGGCATGCCTTCCCTTGGGGCCGTCGTGGTCGCGGCTAGGTGGCTTGGTCTCTCCGGCTGCGCCGGCGTCCCGGGGATCCCCACGACACTGATCGGCCTCTGCTCGTCCAGGCTGGGGCTCCTCGAAGCTGGGAGCGACGCGACGGGCCCATGCTGTACCTGTGTCGTAGGCGTGAACGAGCTCCCGGACCGGGCGTGGTTCGGCCTCCTCCTAGGCGGCGGGGCGGGCGCAGGACCGCCGCCGCCGCCGCCGTTGCTCGCGCGCAAGCTGTCGGCGCGCGAGCGGTTCGAGTCGAGCGAGGACCGCGACTGGTCCTTGTCCTCCTCGGCGCTGCCTGTGTGGACCGAGGGCGGCTTGCTCTCCGTCCGCGTGTGGCGGCGCGGCGGCGGTGCCGGTGCAGCGGGCTTGCTGCGCGACTGCGTGCTGCTCTGGCTCTCGGAGCGGCCGCGGGACGAGGGGGGTGGCGGCGGCGGCGGCGGGATCGGCGGTTGGGGCTGCCGCGCTGCCGCCGCTTGCTGCGGGCTCGCGGGGAGGGCTTCCTCGGGTACCTTGCCGGCGGCCTCCCGGTCGAAGGGACTCTCGGCCTCGTCGGCGGGGGCGCGGGACGGCGGGGGCGGGAGGGGCTTATTGATGTCGGTTATCGAAGAGGCGGGCGACTGCGAGCGCGCTATGCTGCTGGACTGGCCGCTCGTCTTGCGCGCGTGCTCGGCGGATAGGGCGGCGGCCGTGTCGATGGATATGGACGGCGTCGGCCCCTTCGTAGCGGCGGCCGCGCCGGAGTCGGCGCCTAGCTCAATCTTGATAAGCTTGCCGTGGCGGGAGTTGGGCGGCGGAGGTTTCTTGCGTGTGGATGTCGATGGTGCTGCGGTCATCGAAGGCGGTGCGCATGGCACATTCCGCCCGCCCTCCGGTTCTTCCGGCTCGGATATCTCGTGCGACGTTCGCGGCGTTTCTTGAATGGCGTCGGCCATAGACTGGCGCGAGACGGAGCTTGCATCTGTGTTGCTCGCGCCGTCTTGTGGGGAGGGTTGTAAGGGCGAGACTACGGCCAGGCTCGCACCCGATGCTGGGGCTGGGTCAGGTACGTCGGCGTGGCCGGTCAGAAGGAGCCTCTTGAAGGAGTCGACATCGAGCGACCCCTTTGCCGCGTGGCCCGGCATTGTGCCCACGTCCTGTCCCTGCCCCCGTCCCTGCGTTTGTCCGCTCCGCTCTAGGTCTTTTAATGTCCTCGAGAAGGGATTTGCCGGCGGTCTCGGTTGGGGCTGTTCTATATCCTTGTGATCCTCCGTGTCTGATGCCGCGTTGTCGAATGGATCGACATCCTCCTCCCGGTCCCTCGAGTCGGTGCTGCTGGTGCTGCTGCTACTATCGTCCTCATCATCATGATCATTATATGCATCCTCCGGGTGGAAGCTCCTCACGGGAACGGCATCCTCGGGCGACGAAGGGGGCGGTGACTGCACGCGCACTTTCTTGACGATCTTTCGGGGTTTCGGCTGTACCGGCTCGTCCATATCACCGTGCAGCTCCCTCTCTCGTCTCTCATCCCCGGGCAAACTGGAGCTAAAAGTGGTGAAGGGAGGTGGCGGAGTTGCTGTTTGGAGCGAAGCAGACAACGGATCTTGTCCGTCTAGGCGCGTCGACGCGGACGTCAAGGTGGAGGTCGAGTCCGACGGGGTTGTTACCGCGGGGCTTCCGGGTGTTGCGGATGAGGGGTGCATGACGCCCAGTTTCCTACGGAACGGATTGTTGGAATTGAGGGGTTGACCAGATGAAGAAGCCATGATGGTGGCTACCGGCTCCGATGTAATACGAGGAGACGGCAATCGCTCGACCAGAAGATGAAAAGTTCAAGGGAAAGTCATATATATCGTGGGACCTATGCGTTCCAGGCCATCATACGCGGGGAATGCGCTGTCAGCGGCCAACCGGGCAGGCAGCCAGGACGAAGAGACATTTATTTAGTAATGGATGTTTATCAGCTACGTTAGAGTACATAAACCCCCGTCGCAATCGGGGTTAACGTAGGCGTAGGCGTAGGCGAAGGCGCAGGCGAAGGCGTAGGCGTAGGCGTAGGTAAGGGTTAGTAGAGAATAAGAGGTGCAGCGAGAGTACGGGCAGGATAAGCGATAAATCGATAGTAAGACACAATTGAGAACTTAATAAAACAGCTACAGATATCGTAATCAAGATGGATCGGTTGCAGGATTTAATTCAACTGTATCTTCGACGGATCTCATCTCGGTTTATGCGATACTCGCTAAGTTGGGTATTTAAGGTACCTTACCACGTAGAGCAATGCTTCCCTACATGCTCTACTAATGACTACTAACTTTAGAATATCCGATTACCTTAGATGATCGGAAATGCTGATTACGTCTTTAATTTGACGTATGCGTACTGATTAATACTCAACCTGTTATTAATCGCTGCCTATCCAACTCGTGCGATCGAGAGACAGTCGAAATCGGCCGAGTTTGAATGCTTGGGGTGTTCTGTTTAGCTGGGGAGAGCTTCTTGCCGAACGCCGACTTCGACTGTGGAATTTGTGATATAAAAACGCACAGACCAGGTATTATATAATACGTGCAAGTCTTGAAGCGGTTCTCAAAGGGCGGAGGGGGGCTCATGAAACGATGGAAGCCAAACGACATAATTATTGGTCTATACAGATGGCTCGCGTTAAACAGGCCACCTGGTAATACAAATGGTCTGCATTAACCAGGTCGTCCGGTTCCGCCCCCAGCCGCTCCCGCAAGATACCGGACCGGACGAGCGTGGTGGTATAATGTGGGAGCCTCCGCGAGGAACATCATATCCGCTTCTCATACTCAAGGGCTAGGAAGCCGGGCAACCTGAAGATAGCCCCCGAGAACAGGACCCTTACGGCTAGCCGACTAGGGAGAAGTGTTCCCGCTCGGGTCATGAACTCGCGCACAATGCCCGTGAGTTCCGGGTGCCCGCGTCCCAAACCACCCGAAATACTTCCGCCGTCGCTGGCGTCATCCGCATCGGGTCGGCCGATGATGGGTCGCAGTCCAGCAGCGCAGCGCGGCGGCAAGGTACACAGTCGACCGACGCGGAGCCGAGCCCCTCGGTGGCCTGCCTGCATCTCGACAGCGCCACCCCGGAAGAGAATCGTGTCACGCCGATGCGCGCTGCGAGATAGGCAGTCTGCGTAACTGCACCATAAGCGACAGGGCCGCCGCCGTCTTCGGGGTAGCTCGCTCAGGTACACGGTCACACAAGCCCGCGCTCGGCGGCCGCACCAAACAAACGAGGCCATCAGTACCTCTTATTAGTCACCACAGAACCTGTAATTAACGCTAACACTGTCTGCTGCACAACACAGCCTAGCAGGTTGAGTGCGAAGCGCATCGCGCGCGAAGTGGTGCAACACAATGTGTAGTTCCATGTAATGGCGGCGGAGAGGTTTTGGGGTGGTTTGTTTTGGGTTGGGGGGGGGGGGAGGTTGGTTGGGTTACCCAGAAGAATTCCCATAGCTAGCGGGGTGTTGTCACCATCCCCCGATGAGGACGTGACACGGCGCGGCGACTGGGCGTTTTCAAAACCGTGGATAGCTTACCTGTCGAGCTACCTAGGAGAACATAGCAGATAGATTCCGTCTGCTTGCCCAGCTAGCTGCCTCCCGACCTACCTGGGTTTGTGATTTGCTTCCATTGCGGAAAGAATAGAGCGGAAGGGGGATGGGAAATGGAAAAGGGGAAAGGGGCTCCTGATTCACGTTAGACCTGTATGGAAAGAGATGAAAGACGCCAAACGGCAAAGTAACAGCGATGCTTCGGGAAAATTACGACTTTCGGACAAGCTACCCAAGCAACCGTGCGCGAGCCAGATGATCCGAGGCGGTACAACAACCCTGCGATTTCGACAGCGGGACGACAGAAGACGTGAAGGTTAGGTAACTGCCAAAGTTTAATGCGTGAGAGAACAGCCGATCAGCATCGGTTCAGGCCTCCAAATAGGTAGACCGGCAATTGTGATAGGTCGAAAAGGGAGATAAGAAGGTTCAGGCTACTGGAGCTACTAGCTGCCAAGCGATCAAAATGTCAAGAGACAAAGCGTGCGGGCCCCGCCAGCACGTAGGCAAGTGGTAGCCCCCGCTTTAGATACCGTAGCACTAAGAGCAGCAGTAGCTTTATCGTTACCGAGACCCTTAAGTGCCAAATTAGGTCATCATAAATAAGTCACCGGGCTCCCGGCTACAGACCTAGTAGCAGGACGCGTTGTCTCGATGGGGCGGCGCACGCCTCTAGTTCGGCAAAGAGGGTCGGCCACAAGCACAAAATCGTGGGAATTGTGTAGTTGAACAGCGCAAAATCACTTGGTCGGTTGGTATAATTACAAGTATAGACTCATCACATCGTCAGAATCCCAGATCCGGTCCCTTCTTGGATACAGAACGTCGCGGCAACCGACTATCCGTACAGTCCGACCAGAGCAAATACCTTCTTCTGCTCAGTGTGCAAAGTGCGCTCAGAAATGGACAATCGTTCAAAACGTGAGACGTGCCAGACGTGACGCGCCCTCTCTCTCTCTCGACATCCCGTGGCCCGGGCGGGCAATCCCTGATCCCTCAAAACACAGATACCTTCCAACCCTGCGATAACAATGTGCACGAGCCCCCATGCGTGGGCAATAGAGGCGTCTCTTTGTACCCAGTACACCGAACGCCAGTAGAACCGCCATACCCCAGATCAAAACCCTAAAGGAACCACATGGCCGAAGCTGCTGCTAAAACAATTAGGATGGCTGAAGCCGACCCCTCACTCATGCCGCGGCCGCCTCCTTCTTGTCTTCCTTCTTCGCCGTCTTCTTCGGCGCGGCAGCCTTCTTTGTTGTGGTTGCCTTCTTCGCAGCAGGTGCCTTGGTGGTCTTGGACACTCTGCCTGTCTTAGTCTTGGTGGTAGTAGTAGCCGTCTTGTCAGCGGCAGGGGCCTATGTAGTTGTCAGTCATTGCGTGATGGTAGTTGTCACCATGTCAACTCACCTCCTTCTTAGCCGCCGTCTTCTTAGGAGCAGCAGCCTTCTTCGGGGCGGTGGCGGCGGCCTTCTTCGGGGCAGGCTTCTTCTCGCCGGCCTCCTTCTTGGTAGCGGTCTTCTTGGGCGCCGCCGGCTTCTTGGCGTCGTCCTTCTTCGCGGCAGCCTTCTTGGGGGCAGCGGCCTTGTCACCCTCCTTCTTCGCGGCCGTCTTGTTGGCGTTCTTGTAGTTCTTGGACAGCTTAGTGCCACCAGAAGCGCCTAAGGTGGGTCAGCAAGTGATCATGCACACAGCCCTGATGGGAACATGGAATAGGACGAAATGCCAAACATGGTGCGACATACCCTTGGGTTGCTCGAAGACACCCTTCTCGACGCCAGCCCTCAGTGCCTTGTTGAAGAGGGAGTCGAACATGTTGTCTGTGACCGACAGCTGGTTGTTGGCCTTGACGTACTTCTTGAGTTGTTGACGGCTATGCGATAGTTAGCATCTGGTGAGACTGGACGCACACATGAATACAATGCACGTTGGAGGCACATTGATGATACTTACCTAGAACCATTGCGTTCCTTGAGCTGATGGATAGAAAGACGCGTCAGTAAATGTACCTGGATGGAAGTAGGAGTGACGTGGCGAGAGGGTCATGGTGGGCTTGTGCCAGCGACACGTGCTCATGCGATGCGTGCCCGACAACGCATGGCGTGATGCAAGACGCGATGCGCCGGAATTTAAGGAACTGGGATATTTACAGCAATGATGGCATCAGTGATCATGTCCTATAGCTCGTTAGTCCTTGATCTAGCCCAAACCAGTCCGAACATGTGGTTGTACAAACCTGGTAGGAAGCATGGGTGCTCTTGGGCTTGGAGGTGGTGGTGCCTTCGGCCTTCTTGGGTGCCATTTCGTCTCGAGTTTGTAGTGGTAATTTGATACGTAGGGTTCTTTTAAAATCGAGATCAATTGATCGAGTAAGGAAGTAGCTTCAAACGGGGTTACAATAGAGGTCCGAATTGTGTTTATCACGTACCGAATTAAAAGAAGAATCGAGGGAGGGAGGGAGGTGTCGGTCGGGGCGCGACGGCCGGAAGGGGGGAAGTGTTTATATACCAAGCGGGGGGTTGCGCACAATCAGTAACGCTTTTTCTTGCTGGAACGCCCAAATCAGATCAGAGGTTGCAGTGTCCGGGGCAGGCCGTGCTGTGCTAGCGCGCTAAGAGATAGGTAAAGCAGGGGGAGCCGGTGTTACCTGGAACCGCTCTCCCCTGTAGAATTCTAGAGCCCCAGCAGGGCTAGTAAGTGGCAAGTGGGGTTTCCTGGACGGGTACTTGTATAGAAATAGAGCATAGGCATGCCAAAATGCCATCTGCCATGCACCATCCTCCTCCACCATCCTGCTAGCACTTGGTAGTAAAAACTGATTGACACGCATTCACACATGTACTGCACATACCTGCAGCCCGCATATCCTCCCCCCTCAGACAGACCTCAGGGTCTCGAGCCCCCTTATCGCTGATGCAGTCTCTATATATCTCCTCTTTCTTTAATTTCCTTCTGTTCCTTCCATCACATATACGCATACAAGATGGATCCCACTTGTAGGGCACGGTAAAACATAATTACTTTGTCCCGCCTAGTCTTAGACTCATGCACGTTAAAACTACCTACTCTACGAAGGTGGAGGCAATAGACAACCGATCATATCTACATATCATCTATCTATAATCCATGCCAATACTGCCTGATCAATGTTGTCGTGAGCAGCCAGCCAGCCAGTCAGGCTAGATGACGTGTTGGGCTGGAGTTTGCTGATGATTCTCCAAGGTCCCCCTCACCTACGGTATTATGTAGCAGTTCTCAAAATCTAAAATAACACCCCCCCTGGCTCAAAACTACGCAACCGAATTTTCTTATTGGCCGGAGCTTAACAACAGCTCATAGCTCGAAGTATCGTTACTGCGCTCTTCCTCGACACAAGTCAAATCAGTCATGCGCCTGTGGTTGCTGCTGCTGCTCTCCCGCGCATCACATCCCATCTCCCACCCAACGTTCATTCATCCCCCCCCGAGTTCGCCTACCCTCCCGTTCCCGGCATCTCTTCTCTCTTCTCTGATCTGAATTCTAGTCCGAATTGCCACTTCATCTGGATCAGGCGATCAATCATTAGAGGTGGGGTTAAGAAAGTTGGCGCTGGAAACAGTCTTCGCGTGGGGTCGTATTAGTCTGAATATCATTCAACCCAATCTGCTTCTCCTTTCTTTGATACTCATTTTTGTGCATGTTCGTTCATTCGACCCTTCGGTCGCATTTCGAATGCTCGACTCCCAACCAATGCATCGCCTTTTGAATTATGCGTGGAGTAATTATTCACTCATCCGGCTTCTATTCATTCCGCAATTATTATAAGATTGTTTTCTAAACTGCTCTAACCCAACTGATATCAAGCAGGGTGTCTTGCGCAATGCATCCCGGCGATTCCCCATATTCACAGCATGAAGCTATCCGCACATTGTACACCACATCAACTTTCAACATCACGGATTTTTATGTTGCATTGATTGATGGAGATTTCGGGTCTGCTATTTCCTTCCGCCACCTAGCCATGTCATTTTCCCCCAGTAATTCCTCTATGTTCCCAGTTATGACATGTTATCATGACAAAGAGATGGATGCTCCACGCGTCGCGTCTTGTGCAGCAGGCAGTCACACTCCCCATATCAGCTTTCAACCCATCCTCTACCCAAGGTTACGAAATTACTTCCATTACCTCTTCCGAAGCTCACCGGAATATGTTCATCATGTTTTGGGGATTGCCTGAGATTCTTGTTGGCAACTAAGACGAAGGGCCCGACGAACATGTCCACATACGGATGCAAAGCATTGACAGCCGCAGAGAGGAGACTAAACAAGATATTATACTCGCAGTCCAACCCGACACGCCTCAGCTAACTAGCTCCTTAAGCTGTCCCTACTGCTCTTGAGCTCCTTAATTTTCATGTTAACATTTTTAGCCTTCAGTATTGCAACATTGATTACATCGCCTTCAAAGGTTTCCTCTATCAAGGTGCTGCAATCGCTGGGTCTTTTGTGGACTTTCCAGCAGAGTGCCCACCCATCAATGGAGCTCGGCCAAATATCTGTATGGGCGATTTGGCTCCTTAATGCTTCCGCTTCCCGTATCGAGTTTTCACGCCTGTACCCGCCACAATTTTATACAGCGGTGGTTGTCGAATGCGGGTGCGTCAACGCCTTGAGTAAGTTGTGTGACAAGGTGTAAGCTCCTTCTGCCCGGCGACTCTGCCGTTCCCAGTTGAGGGCGGTGGTTTTTTGCTGATGGCGACGCGACGCCCTTAGTCAAGTCTCCACCCCTCGATGGTTTCGGTCTCGCTCCCATTGCTAGTGAGAACATACCATTAAGAGATTTCTCCAGCTTCAGTGCTCTTCTAAGAATAACCGATTTTGCGAGTTCGATATTCGGGCTTATGGTTTCTAACTCACACAAAGCCGGGAACTAACGTTAGTAGTACCTTCCGGCATTCAACCAAGACATAACTAAGACAGTCAATCTGCCTGGCAAGGGATGCGGCCCAGCTACTTGAACCTGTTGTTTCCCGTTGCCAATGTTAACTATTTCGCTGACCCTCTGCTTCGCCTATCCAACATCTACTAATCGCTGCTTTATGATGATTGCTCGCTCTTCCTGTGCTTTTTGCCTAGTTCTATTTGCGAGTGACCATATCCTTGTGCAGGAACATGTCACGGAACCCCTCCCCATGAGTGTCGGATCTCAGTTTTGGGACGGCCAAAATCCATGCGTCCAAGCGATTCTGGATGGCACTTTATACTGGGTATATGCCAATGACAAATGCTCCCGCAGAGACTGCGTCTGCGAACCGGTGGTTTCCAACGAGCTAAGCAAAGAGCTCAATCAACGAGCCACGATACTCGGCTCCGCCCTGCAAGAATGCAGCCTGGGTGACAACCATCACAATACTGCTGGCGTTCTTCTATCAAACTACTGCCATAGTATGGACGTCAGCGCGTTCGTAGCTGATCGTACACAACCAGAGCTCGGAATACCGTCCAAGAAGCAGCCACCGTTTCCTTCGGCGGACGGGACGACGACGATGGAACCTATGGGGTTCGGGCGCGTGCTTATGGAATATCGGTTCTCAGAATGTGCGCTCGATGTGCTAAACGACCTGGATTGGCTGGCGTTTGTATCGTTGGGTTATTCTTCCAGGGAACACTTGTGTTTTCCTCGCAATACGGTCCCTGCAATTCTGCTTCAAGAAGCAGAAGCCAGGGCGCAGGTTTGCGAGAGCCCGGACGACGTCTTCGCAGTGCTCGACGTGATGCACTCCTACTGCCACAGCCAAGAATCGATTCGCTTCCGGCCCGAGTCTCCGTCGACTACCTTCACGACGGTCACAACTACCATAATACCTACCGTAACGATAACATGCACCGTAACGAGGACACCAACGCCGGCTTTGTGGGCGCGTAGGATAATGGAGGCGGCCGGCGTCTGTAATGCGGTACCGGACACTGCATCCTCTGCCGCGTGTTGTTCGCTCTGGATTTGCACATACGCGCTTATTGCATTTGGGCCCGCATGTTTCCTTGCAGCCACCGCCGGCGCCCTTGTCCTAGAGCTGGCATGGAAACTCTTAAAACCTCAACCGAGTAAAGCGGATCACACAGTAGGAAACCCCCCTGTTATCAAGATCGGCGCTACATCAGCTGGCGATCCCACTCCTAGCCATGATCCCAACGCCGAGGCTTCCCTGCGCGCTTACGGGTGGGCACTGCTGCTCGCCGCGGCCGCGTATTGTCTCGTGATCTGGTTCGTCAGTCACGCCCATCCTCAGCAACTCAGCGCTGCCATCTCTGGGGTCGCCTCCAGCGTCTACCTTCCGGAGAGGCTTTCTCAGCCGGTGGCGTTGGGGGCCTACTGAGTTATATCTATTAGTTAGTGAGCGAGTAATGCGTGCTATGTTTATGCTGACATCCTTTTTTGTGTTTGCTGTAATGTGGTCTCCGTCCCGTCTCTTGTAGCGTCAGGGCTCTCATTCTGGCTGGAGTCACTTTAGCTCTGGTCAATGGTAGACAGCGGCAAGCGGCTTCCATCTCCTGAAGGCTCCCCGGGTCAATAGGCGCGGATATCGGTGCACCTTCGAAGATCCGCCAATGAGCCATGCCGCTGCTGTGGGCATGGCGCTACCCGCTCGTTGATCCAAGGCATCCAACTCTTCGTGTAAATGTCACCACTGCCGTCGACAATTTCTCCCAACCGCAGCTCCTCTAACAGGATCCTCAGGGCCCCGAATCGTCGTGTTGGCTGATACACAAGGGGTTAACCTCGAGCACGCGCTCGCGTCGGTCGCGTGGACCAACTCCGGCTCCGTCGCCATCTTGGTGTACAAGGAGAATGTTAACTCCCGAAAGCCAGCTAACGCCGGACGCAGAGTATATCCTCAATGCCCAGTGTCACGCTACGCCCCTCGCAGGCACCGCACAGGGCCGCAAGCCTACGACGCGCATCTCGGAAGTCCTCGTCGTCCTGCCTGTTCGTCGTCGGCGGGCTCACCAAGATGTAAGCTACGTCGACGACCCGAGGCGCGCCTCGTGGGGTCTGTCGTACGGCGCAGTGGCCGTCATATCATGTTCCAGTGCTTCTATTCTGTGGTCTGCACGGCGCTGCTCTACCTGCACCCGCTGGAGACCCTGAACTGCTGCACGCGCGCGGATGGGGTCCCTCTCGGCTTTCATGCTGGGTTTTCTCGAGTAAGCTACCTTCGTCGTGCGCTAGCTAGCATGAGATCCAAGATGCTGGCGAAAATATATGTGTATTTGCGTGCCCGATTATGCCATGCTGATCGGACCGCGAATATTGACTGAGGGGTGTACACGACCAATGGTGCCTGGGACACAGTCATCGCCGTTCTCACAGTGAGTTGTTTCGTGGGTTGTTCGCCCGTGGCCGTCTTCCCTTTGCCCGTTGCAAATCCGATTAGGCTTATTTCTGGGTGGAAACCAAACGCCGCACCCTGCCTTGTTCCAGGGTGAGAAGCACTCTACCGTGCCGGATGTGGAGCAGGTCCGCCAAGGCAAAGGGACGGTTGAAGATGGGGTCATAGAACTGCAGTTATTTGGAAATGCGGCTGACCGCTCTTTAGGTTCCATAGAACTATTTCCCTTCCACAAAGAGAGACGCGAACCCACCAAGCTTATGAGTAATAAGAGCTCGATATAGGTTACCATATCAAGTGTCACTTGACAAAGCAGAGCTAGCAAACTGGCAGAAATGAGGAAAATTCCAATATGATTTCGGGCAGTAAGAAACTCTACGGCCTTGTAAATGGGGGAGGGCGTGAAAAGTAATTCTCCCGAGAGACAAACCACATTCCCTCGGACCTTGCTTGATTGGATCGGTCTAGCGCAGCCTAGCCTACCCTGAGCTTGGAGAAACACGCATGCGCGCCAACCCGACAACTCAGCCTTGCTGAAGAGCTGGCACCCCAAGCTACCCCAAGACTGACCAAGACCAAAACAATGCAAAATTATCACCGCTTATATAGCGTCATGGTTCCCCTCCGACGCCCCATGGCTGCGATGACGATGCACGGAGGAAGAACGTAGCGATGCGGAGAAATTGCATGTGGGGAGCTGGGGGGACTCGCGGGGTAATACTACCGAAGCCGCCTTGGCGGGCTCGGTGTATAAGTTGAGCCTTCTTGGGTGGCGACCGTAGCTGGTACGGTAACTAGTAGCTAGCTAGTCGACATGCACGGGTAGAGCAGCGAGCCGTCGACAAAGAAGATGTTTGGGCCCAAGGCGTTATCTCTGGCATTGCTAGGCGCATCGGCATGCGCCAAGTACATCGTCCCCGGCGCGCGATGGAAGGACACGAAGGGAAACCTCGTGAACGCCCACGCCGGAGGCATAATGGCTGAGAAGGGCAAGTTCTGGTGGTACGGCGAGCACAAGGTCGAGGGTCAGGAGGAAGGCGGCGGTGTCTCCGTCTACAGCTCCGAGGACCTAGCTACGTGGGAGTACCACGGCATCGCCCTAGGTGAGTGCCTCGAAGGCCGGAACGAGGCAGAAGCACTGTGTTGACTCCCCACAAGAGCCTGTTGAAGGGCATCCTTATATCTCACCGCATATGATTATCCAGCGGCCCAAAGTGGTCTATAGCGAGCCCACCGGCAAATACCACGTGAGACGATCCGGAGATCCCTCTGGGCGCAAAGACCGGCAAGCTAACTTACCGTAGATGTGGTGGCATGCCGACAACGCGACTTATGGTCTTCTGCTGCAAGGCTTCGCCACGGCTGATACCCCTGTTGGGCCCTACACCTTCGTGAACGCCACCGCCCCCCTCGGCAACTGGTCGCAAGACTTCGGCCTCTTCACCGACTACAAGGACGGCCGTTCCTATGCCCTGTACTCCAACGGAGACCGCCGTGAGGGCAGAGATGTCTATCTCACCTCTTTCAACGAGGAGGTAAGCGAGCTAGACGAGGTAGTCCACCGCTTCGACAAGTACGACCTGGAGGCGCCCACGATAGTCCAGACGGAGAAGAGCTACTATGCTCTGATGAGCCACAAGACCGGCTACAGACCTAACAGTATGTGCTACTTACCCGGCTTTGAATGCCGAGCCGTCTAACCGCCGGTGACATAGATGTCGTTGCTTTCCGAGCTGATTCCCTCAGCGGCCCTTGGTCGCAGCCGTGGATTGTCGCACCCCTCAACACGCGGACCTTCAACTCTCAGTCGGGATACACCCTGAGGATCAAGGGTACCAAGAAGACGACTTACCTCTATATGGGCGATCAGGTACACGCGCCTGCTGCCAGGGGATGCGAAACGTGACTAACTGCCATTAATATAGTGGGACTCGAACTCCATCTGGGAAAGTCGGTACATCTGGCTGCCGATGAACATCGACGACAAGAAGAAGACTCTTGAGCTCGAGTGGCACGACGTTTACGATCTGAATGTGTACGTTTCCGGCATCGGGTTATCGTCCGAAACAGTTACTGACAAGCGAGCAGCAAAACTGGAGAGTGGAAGCCGGTTAAGGGCAAGACGTACTATGGAAAGGATGCCACCACAGCCGGTAACGCGTTCAAGCAAGAAGCGGTAAGCCCCACCTGAAGCTTGTCTTGATAAGACCAAAGTTAGCTGATATTCAATGAACGACAGAACTTCGGTAGTGACGGCGTAATCCTCACGGGGATCTACGGCAATGACAGCACTGTTACCTTCCACAACATCGAAGGGATCGGCAAGCCCCAATGGGTTTCGTTTTATTATCAGAGTAAGTCCCTTTTGAAAGGGGGTACCGTGCTCGGCTAACACGAGCTAGACATCGACGACATGGGCTTCGGTGATCAACGTGAGTCTGCTCTGTCTAAGTCATTTCTAAAGGTCGCTAACACACATTGTCCTAGCCCAAGGAAGCCCGGACCGGATCGGCGGTAAATGGCAGCTCCGCCGCATCTCCAGCGTTGTGGTCAACGGTAAGTCCGAGAACGTCGAGACGCTGTACCAGAGGGACACCCACAAGGGCATCATCCTGTCGGCTCCTTTGCAGCTCACGCTGGAGAAGGGCAAGAAGAACACCATTACTATCGGCGGTCTCTACAACGGGTTCGACTACAAGGGGGCAGACATCGACAGGATTGTCGTCTACCCTCCGGAGGGATAGAAGAAGTGGCGGGAATGGTGGTAATACTGCATAGATATCATCGCTAGGGGGCATAGGCCCCTAGCTTCGCACCTCTGAATTACTCTAATGTTTAAGACCTTGTGCCGCGCCATCAGTTCAAACTCGGGGATGTGACAGTGTTTGGCTAAAGTCCCCCGTGGACATTCATATGACCCTATATGGAAATAACGTCATTTATCACATAAATCGACCTCCACCATCGGCCATGATTCCTTGAGCCGCTACTTACATGTTCGTCCTAGGTAACAATACGAACTACTATGTACAAGAAAGCCATCCCAATATTGGAGAATTGAGGTAACTATTTCCTGTACCTGGCAAAGGCGTTAACCCAGCGTCAATACGACGCCTTCTGTGTTTTTCGCTCCAAACGCCCGCGCGTTAAAATAGGGGCTAAAATAGGGGTAAGTAGACGACCCATATCTTTCTGCATATATAGTTGCGTATACCCCCCAAGGCCTCAAGGCCAGTCACTAAGGGTGTAACGACGGATATCCCACCTATCTTGACGGCTCCAAAGCATCCCCTAAATGCCTAACCCGCGGGCCCCAGCGACCTCGCTTGCATTGCACGGGCCCTGATGCAAGACAGCATGAGACGGATCGCCCCATGTCTAGTGGGGATCTGGAGGATGACGGTCTCCGTGACGCCCGGATATAGACTTCTGTGGCCATGCAGGCTGACATTAGCGGTATCGGCCACAAACAGGATCTCGCCGCCGGTAACCTAGAGGCCGTTAGACTTGTCCCCAAGAACCGCGATATGCGCCAGTGCCGAGAGAGCGGCACCCCGCCTAGAGAAAGATTAGTACCAGTTATGGCACATAGGGACGGAGGGACGGTAGACAACTCACTGGTTCCTAGGTGCGTTGTGCAATCCGCCGTCGGAGTTGGCGGGGATGACATTGTACGTCATCTCGCTAACATCGCCTAGTCTACCGCACCACCGCCCGCTATGCCCGGCTGTGTCGAGACGTTGAAAGGCGAGTCGAGCTGCCAGCACTCTATCCTCGACTTGCCGTGCCGTGCGCTAATGGCCGTGACATTGAACGGGGATTCCATTGCAGCCGCGCCGGTCATAAGCAGTCCGAGAATGAGGGGAGACTGGGGATCTCTGATATATACCTTGGGTTAAGCTAGCTGTAAAGTCCTTTTTCGAGGGGGTTTCGGTGTCGATGATAGAGAAAGAAAGGAGAGGCGGCTGGATGAGGGAATTCCCGCAGAAGATAGATGCGGCCTCCTGCCTTTCCTCAGCTTAGACCTGACTATATTTAACTACCCACACGACCGTATGTGGGAGATCATGCTGGCAATTTGCGCATAAAAAGAGCAGCCGGACAAATCCACAACTGCTAAGACGAGGCTTAATGGATTATACGGAGCCATATCTCTTGGCCCATCAGCTGCCCTTTTGTGTTGTTATATCTGGGGGTTTGGCGGATTGTACTGGAAAGCGAACATGGTCGTACCATTTCAGAGAGAATTTTGGTTTGTTTATGACTGTAAAGCGCAGATAGGAAGATCCACCAGGTTAAAGTATAGGAGAACGTTAAAACCAGTAGGTTAAACAATCTCAAGGGGACCATAACTGCTTCTCGGCTGAGGCTCATGATTCTTCCGGGGGCGCCGTGGCTGCTTACGGCTCAAGTGTGTGCCGCATTTCCGTCCACGGGAAGTGCAGTTGGTAAGCGTCGTAAGCAGTAATTGATTACGCTATAAGACATTGGGTACAGTTAACGTAAAGGGACCTCCAAGGCTGTGCCACATTCCTCCAACCCAAATAGTATTTCAGAGATTAGTCAATGGGTCAGCAGTCGTCTTGCCTTGGTTACAGCTTGTTCTTTTTACGGCTTCATTAAACAGGTTTTAGAATATTTCAGAACAATATGTTACCTATCTTTAGAGCATATTGGCTGTAACAGCTCCTTCCTGAAAGCTGAGAAGGCGACGTCTCATTCCAAAAAAAGAGACCATTCCTAAGTTGCCCGTGGCGGGAGTTACAACTACCCGCATGATTAATCGACCAGGTTGGAAAACTTCCGGCTGTGTAGTTCCAGAAGCCTTCGTTAGGCTTTCAGCTCAGAAAAGTCTTTGCCATTAATATTCGTCGATGACAGGTTATATATGCCCTGCACACAGCCTCGCAGCCGGCTTCTTTAATTCCCGTTCTTTAGGTGGTGGCTTCAGAGTAGTGTAGGGAACCTTTGCCTGTCAGATATGTTCTAGGCAGTACTTTATTGTCTAGCTACTTGCTCCACTAACCTAAGTAAATATGCGTTAGATTCCATATTATGTGCCAACGATTAAGGCTGGGGTCCTGGACAACTATAAAATATTTACACGACGGTGTGGGTCAAATAGCACCCCTATTCTAACCCCTATTCCCACATTCCCCCCGCTCCCGCCCGTATTACCTGTTTGGTGGGCCAAAACAGCCCCGTCGCGAAAATGCTTGGAAGACTATGTATTGAGAGCATTTAACATGAGGATTTTCATGTCGACTTGTAATGGTTAAAACCGTTTCTAGAATAGTAGGCTTGCGGACAAAGCTTTGCGTAAGGTGTCCAAATCATGGACTATTATTGGGTGTAATAATAGCCATGATAGCAAATGGTTTCGACGGTCGCGGGATTTATGGCGGTATTGATAAACGCCTATGTATGGTCTATGTGGTATGGAAACGGTTAGCATACTTATCAATACCGTGAACGCCATATGCCTCGCAAAATATTGTAGCATTGATGTTGCCGCCAGTTCTCGAACCTCTCTAAGTATTCCAAGGAAGTGCGATGGGCATCATATCTCTCAGAAGAGCCAATCGGAACGCGGAACCCGTATTTATCACGATGGCGCGTATGAATGGTGCGATCTTGAATCAGCACGCGGGAAAGGAAAAGAAATTTTTTTTAAAAATAGTTATATGTGTATCTATATGTATAAAAGAAAAAAAAATTCGTCGGCCGCCAGGGTTTCTAGAAACAAAGTGCCAGCATGCTGATTTCTCGATACGGATACTCCATGATCGTAGAAATCTAGTAATTATATATGTGCATGACTACGGAGCCAATTAACTTCGAACCTCCTCAATCGAGTTCTTGCGATCATCAAGGCTGTTAGTGAGTGTGAACTCTCTAGATCTCTAGGTGTTAAGGACTTAGCAGAAATAAAAGCCATAGGGTGGAAAGGATAGTCCCAGTGGGAGAAGGGACGGAGCTTTATTAATACCCACCCCAACATATGGAGTCGGTTTGCTTGAGTCATAAATATAAGCGCCAACGTCACAACTTCAGGGATAATCTTGTCGATCTGTACGACTGAAATATTACACAATTAACGAAGTATAATACCCAACCGTATTGATATATAATTATGTGTCCATTATGGTCCTCGGTGCTGGGGGCTGGCCGCTGACTTTGCGTAAGTGGAAACATCGGCGATAGGCCATATGGCTTCGGTTTCGGTGATTGGGTCTAAACTGCACTGCTACCGCCTAACGGCGGACCCTGTAGGCTGGGAGTTGCCGAGGAACTGCATCCTCCGATCAACCTGGACCGTGCACATACGGCCTAGCAGTCTGGGGTTAGGAGTTAAGACGGCAACGTTCTTCGGGCCCCGATTAGAGGGTCGACATAAGTATGAGAAGTAACCACTCCCGGAGGTGGACAGAGAGTCTAGTCATTCAGGAGAACTTGGACTCTTCAAGGATTCGCAATCGGCTCGCCTTTGTACAGCTGATCTAAGCTCACACTACTCAACAACAGCGGCCCCCGTTTACGAGTTTCAAAGTCGACATGTCCTCTCCCTTGTGGTTTATCACCGGAGTCTCCAACGGCTTCGGCTTGATCCTCGCTCTCCGCGCCCTGCAGGCGAAGCACCGCGTGATCGGCTCGGTGCGGAGCAAGGCCAAGGCCGCCGACGCGGTCAAGCAGATCGAGGCGGCGGGCGGCCAGGTGATCGAGATGGACATGACGGAGCCGAAAGACAGCATCACGAAGAAAATCAAGGCGGCCGGGCCGATTGATTACCTCATCAACAACGCCGGCTACTCGGTGCTCAAGGCATGCGAAGCCATCACGTGAGCTAACTCCTCGCCCCAACCTCCACCACTGCCCGGAGAGACTGTAGTCTCATGTATCAGACGAAGGGCGAATTAACGTCAGTCCAAACGATTTTTTGAACGCGGATGGCCAATGCTGACGCTAAAGCCTTAATGTACCAATTATTACCTTTCGCTTTGGGTGTGGCGGGACTTTTGTTCCATTCAAGGCAATTAGTTGATCTGGTCATATCAAGAAATTGTTGGTCTGACGTTAGTTGGCCCTTCGTAAGATAAATCGTTACCTACCGCATAACCACATGCCTACGTACATACATACCCGCATAGAGACTAGAATAGAGCTGGTTGACTGACGCAATGATGATCGACCCAGCGAGAAGGAAGCCGAGCTCCAGATGCAGACCAACTTCTTCGGGCCGCTGTACGCGACGCAGGCGGCGCTGGAGGGGATGCGGGCGCGGCGCGCGGGCACCGTGGTCAACGTGAGCAGCATCGCGGCGCGGGACCCGCAGGCGACCTCGGCGCTGTACAGCGCGAGCAAGGGGGCCCTGGAGGCGCTGTCGGAGGGGCTCGCGCGCGAGGTGGCGCCGTTCGGCGTCCGGGTGCTGATCGTGGAGCCCGGCGCGTTCCGGACCAACTTCATCCGCGCGATGCAGGAGGCGAGCGGTGGCGATAATCCTGAGCTGCCCGACGATTACAGGGGCACGCCCGTCGAGGACGCCCTGCGCCGCTTCAACGGCTACCACGGCCGCCAGCGCGGCGACCCGGCCAAGGCCGTCGAGCGCATCTTCGAGGCCGTCACGGGTGAGGGCATGGCCGGGCACCTCCGCGGCAGGGTCGCGCGGCTGGTCCTAGGGGAGGACGCGCTGGCGCGCATGAGGGCCGCGAATGATAGGTTTCTCGAGGACCTGAGTCTCCAGGAAGATATTGCCAAGAGCACCGACTTCTAGGGATCGGATGACGATAGCAAGGAGTAATGAGAATAACGATGATGATGGTGGTAACGACGCTAATTGTAAGACCCGCATCAAGTTTTAGACAAGCCACGGAGAGAGGAGCTGGCGATTCTTCCCTTTTTTCCGAAGTTCAAAAGAGTCTTGAGCTTGTATAGATGAATGCCACAGTGGCGGGCTCGATAACCCCGTGTCCGCGTAAGGATATATCTATGAGTTTTTAGCCTGGTCTGTTCGCATTCGCCCCCGAGGTTACGGTCTTCCACGCATTCTAGACTTTAGATAGGACCCCGGCAAATTATATAGGCTCTCCCTACTGCCCAATCAACTCCTCGGCGGTTGCATGATACTGGCATCGAACACTCGCCGCTACGTATAGTATGATGAGCAAAGACGGAAACATTTTGTTACCTATCCCATCCGTCACGCCACCAGCTTAAAACACGCCAACCAGCTTTGTTACCATATATATAATACGTTTTGTATCCGTACGTGCAGAGCACATAGTAGACCCCCCCTACCATCCCAGATTGCATGTAGTAAAATGCTTCCTCTAACCTTACCAAGATACTCATAACAGCAAACAAGACTTTTAGAAACCTTGCCCGCCGTCCATAACGCTCTACCGGTTAACCTCCACCCGAGTGTTGCCAAAGCATACCCAGAACCCAGCCTCCGAGGCGTTCCGTCCTAGTTCGGAGGGCGAGGCGCTGGCGTGTGAACAGTACATGCACGCATTGCATAACGTAGCGCGGAAACCCACCCCGATGGATAGAGCTAGATTAAACTCCATACAGTTTTAGAAAAACATTACCTACATTTTGCGGAAAAAGCAGAGAGAATGAGTTTAAACTAACAGGCCACGTCACTATATCTTGGGTATATCCGCTACCGCTATGTCGGCTCCACCTGCCGCCGCCCGGTACGCCGCCCTCCTTCCATTACTTGGGTTCCGCGGGGCCCGAGCTACGAATGCGACGAGATGGTGGCATGTGTATGCGTAAACGCGCCTCCTTGAGGACTCCAGGCATATAAGTTGTAGGCAGGGTTCGTGGTAGAGATTTGGCGATACGAAGACCAGGGCCCCTGGGCGTGAGCCGGTCGGAAGAGAAATCCCAATCCCCACACAGGGGCCGACGGCGCGTACACCGAGCGGACTGCTGCTACCTATGTTGTATGTGGGTATGCGGACATGCGGCTGGCCGGGAGGGGAGGGGCGATGGCGGCACTTGGAATAGGCAGATTTCTTTCGCTCGGTCGTCCGCTGCCGGAGCGGTTATGGAAGGCTTAGCATTAGACTAGCTGCGATATGCTTTGGGGGGGGGGCAGGGAGTCGCGGGCGTCGTCATACGTATCGCTTTTTCTCGTTCTGGCGGCAAGCGGGTGCAATAAGGGGCCGGCTGAGTGGGGTTGTGGCCGTGACGTAGCTATCAACTTACACATGCCAGGCACAGCCAGTCGAGTACACGCGCGGTTGGATGTACAAGAGGGCACCATCCCAGTTCGTACTGGGATATCACGTAGGATACAGGAGACCGCCTCGGATGTCTCCCAAGTAGATGCGAGCTGAGCCAATACACATACGGCCAAATGCAACACATATGTAATCACAATGGTTAATAGAACGAACCATAGCAATGTCTTCAAGAAGCTTGGCAAATAGTACGGGCTTGCTTGTCATGTCAGAATCCTAAAAGGGGGCAAATCATTGGAACATGTCTGCCGGGCTCGCTGTTTTTCCCCTAAGAGCACGGGGCGAAGACCCCTTGCTTCCTTCACGGCACAGCACATTACAACCAACACGATGGTCGACGTATTGCCTGGTCTGATTTCTCACGAAAACTGGCAGCGGCTCGCGCCACGTCGAGCCAGTTGTCCCGAGTATTTGCTCCACTTCCCGAGAGATTCTCTCTCGCTCATATACACGCCTGATGATCTCTATTTATTTACAGAAAAGGGTTCGATGATCAACCAGTAGTGGTCCACTCGCTCTCGCTTTGAGCTCTATCCGCTTCGCGCGGGAAAAACTGACGATCCCCAGTAACTCCATTTTTGGGCCGGAGGGCCGGGACAGAAAACGTTCTCCTAGGGTCCCGCATATGCGAGCCGTACAACATAGTGAAACTTGAAAAAGGGACGCTCCGTAACTAAAAATGATACTGCCAAGGCCTGCCTGCCTGCCCACTAATTTTGGTTCCCGAAACGCCTGAAAAACATGCAACCTGTGCCTGAAGAGAGAAGAATCCATTCTGCCTGGCCTATTACCAAAGAGTGTTTGCATTTTACTGTGTAGGGCTACTAGCAAGGCGCGCTCATCGTGGAGCGCCTTCCGAGCCTCGGCCCAAACCGGCCAGCTCCTAGATGCAAAACTTGCGATCTAGCGAACGAAGAGCCTTCGCATCCTCCCGGGACATGTCATTAGTTCCTGGGGGACCCGTAGTGCCTGTCGTCAATGCTCGTGGTGAGCTGCTGGCGCTGTTGGGGTTGGCTGGGCTCGCACTGTTCGGTTCCGAATTCGTCGGCGTAGGATGAAGCAGGAGTGCCGACAAGCTAGCCTTGTTGACGTTGCTGCTGTTGTTCGCCTCCGGATTTGTAGTTCTGGGTGGTGACGCAGATTGTGTCCTTGGCGGTGTGAGACGCGGCGCAGCTGTTGGCATCGCTGGGAGAGGGCCTTGCGGGTTACGGGCGCTCGTTGTCGAGAGACGAGGGTCTATCATGACGGCCTGCGCAGCCTGTAGTTGGAGCTGGTGGGAGCGCGGTGATAGGTTCGGCGGATGGGGCGCCGCTTGATAGTGTCTGAGCGTAGACGCATGCGCTAGTCGCTCGTGCTCGTATGGGAGTATACTCTTGGGATATAAAGGCGGTTGGCTAGCTGAACCAGATGTGGGTAGAAGGGGAATCGGTGCTCCTAATTGTGAGTGATGGGGTTGTTGATGAGGCGGCCGCTGAGGTAATTGGTGAGCATGTGGTAGTGGTTGAGGCTTCATTTCCGGTGCCAGTTTACCATGCGCCCAGTGAGGTGGCTCGTTTGGCGAGGGAGGCCAGGGCCCCATCCATGAAGGTGCTCCCCACGCATATCCATACAGCGGGGTTTCGGGCGGGCTATGGTGATTGTATGGGTGCATCGGGGCTCTAGTCAAGGCAGGTGGGTTGGCATCATGCAGGCTCGACTCGGGGTACATCCCTTTGGCTGGTATGATGTGCCGAAGTGACGGGTCGGTACTCGGTTGTGGCAAATCAGGGGCCCCAGGATGAGGCCTCGAGAAGTAGGAGATCAGGTGGAGGTGCTGGCCTGCGGAAGTTGTTATGCTGAACGACTGCTTCATGAGCCCGTCCGCCTTGTATCGGTATCCTTCAGGCTCGCCGTCCGGGTCCTCATCACTATGTCGGCCGCTGTCCGGTGTCCTGCCATTGCTCCGTCGAGCATTACCGAACCCACTTCCTCTCTTGCCTTCCATCTCTCTGTAGGTGAGGAAGCTGCCAGAAACCCTACTGGCACTCCATGACTTCCCGTCGGTCCATCTTCGCATGCCGGCTTCTCTTTCATCCCAGACGAATACCGAGCCAGATCTGATTGACTGCCGCTCCTTTTCCGATAATCGCCTCTGGACTCTGGGCAACAACCCTAAGCGGCAAGCCTCGAATAGCTTGATTGCATCGCCCGGCGTCCTTACGTAACCATGGTATGTCTCCATCTTAAAATCCTCAAGGATGCGAGCCGCTTGAAGATGAGAAAGTATTGAGTGTGTGTATGGCGCCTCCGGGTTCCCTCCTGAAAAATGCTTTCGAGTTGCTTTCCACCACGTCAATCCCGCCTGAGCCTCAGAGACGAGTCATTCAGGTTGAGCGAACTTCCCCCAAGATCTGGGTAGTGAGCCCCTACACGTTCTACGGGGGAGACTGGCCGAGATGACACCAAAGTGACGGAAGACACGTCGTACAACCAGTCTATTCAAGTTGCGGTTTTCTAAGAGGCTCAATGTCAGCTGCTTCCGTCACCTCCAGATATAAAAGCCCGACCAGGATGGCCTCTAGGGGTCAAGGGTAAGGGGAGTGATGAGACTATGTGCGGATACATTTGGGATGTCCATAGACAAGCGTGAAGCAATATAAAGCTGACGGTGAAACGGCTCCAGCAGCGTCGTTGGATGGACACATATGCATGCACTCTGGTTCTGTTTCCTAGACACGCTGCCGCCAGAGCCGAGCCTCGGGCCTTACTTGATAACACTTGATAATGAGATGGCCACGGCCTCTATGAGTGACTCGGCCTATCCAAGACGTCAAGGCGTTGTACATAGAGCTGAGGTAAGCTCAGACGTGAGATTTGTTTGCCGCGCCTACTGGATCTGCTGACCTCGCTGACGCTTTGCTTTTTGGAATAGGAAAGACGTCTCATGAAAGGAGACTAGCTTGCAAGAGAAAGGAAGGGCCCAACACAGATTCCAGCTTGGAACATCGGGCATGCTTGAAAAGTTGGAGATACTCGCAACTTCGTTACAACAGAAACAGCCGCATGACCAAAAAAAAAAAAGCATACCTGTTTAGTAAGTCCTAGACACATCAATAAATAGGCGGGCTCCAATGTGGCACCCGCTTTATCTCGGACGAAAGCAAGGAATTATATATCGGAGAATTAGATCGCCTGTCGTGTTGTGATGCCGAAGGGTTGTCGAAAAATAAGTAGTCCGAGATTGAAGATGGGATTCGAGAATGCGTTTAAGGGCCTTAAGGTTAATTTTTCTTTTTTTGGGGGGTGTTTTCCTGGCGACTATTTTAATGAGTTGAGGGAGCAAGCGGTCACTGTATTGACCCACTAGGAAAGGGCTGGCAAGCAACTAAATTTAGTGGCAATAGCGGCTTTTGCCGCCTAGGCGAAGATAACCTTAGTTGGCTTGGAAGATGCAACCCAAAATGGTGGGTAACAATAGGCTCAGGACGCTGGACTGGACCCTAAATTCGGAACAGGAATCGTTAAAACCGAGTTAAGCTGGGACGGTTCCTGGCTCGGAAACTCACTTTAAGCTTTCCCCGGCTGGACGTCGATGCGGATGCTAAATAGATTACGCAGGGTGTCGATCGGATTTTATGGTATTGGCAGGCTATGGCTTCCTGATATTCGATTTCAGCTTTGCCGTCTTGGCTGCAGCTGATGTCACGAGGGAACAAGCCAGTAGTACAGTAGGATTGACCAGGTTTTCGCCGTATTCCTTTGGAGAATATAATCCCGGGGATTTTCCTTGCGAATTGGAGTCTGCCGGGTTCTCGCTGGGCGTTGGGAAAGGAAGAATGTGATAACGCTAACTAGCAGTACGGCTTGCCGAGATGGGCTACCGGGTATTGAGGCTGACTGGCTTGCTAGCTGGCTGGCCTGCGTGACGAGTCTAGCTATGCTGACGCTTTTCTTTTGTAGTTTTGCTGATGCAACTCCCGACTACGCATCTGTTCCTTCCTGTGACTTGTCTTTTGCTTTCCCTCTGGTTTAGAGCCAGGAGACGTTGCTAATAGCCACTTGATGTTCCGCTGCACGAGGGTTACCGCCGGTAAAGCAGAAAATGATGGTATCGTCACTATGATCCCCTCTATTTTTCGGACTTGCTTTATTTACCAAGCAACGCTCCACGGACAAAATGGAAGAATCTGTTAGATGAAGATGAAGATGATAACGGGTTGATCGACAGAATGGGAGGGTAGTGAGTAAGTATTGGTCAGAGGAATGGGCCGGCGGGAAACGATAGATACTACAGTAGTAATATTAAAGGTAATAATAAGCTTCTCCATGATTTCAAGCTTATTTTGGCCAACGACAAGGGCCGAGGCAGGCAGGGATTAGCTAAAAAGGCTGCAAGGTTTAAGTTGCCAAGTCCAGGCGCATCCGCCGCCAAGGGAATCGAGTACCAAGTACCATGTATAATGTTCAGTCTCGTACCGTGTGGATTTGTTCCTAGACTGTACGGGTCTGGCAGCCCACATCGATCTAAAGAAGGTTTGTTCTTATTGTACATATCTACCCTAATAGGCAGTCACCTACATAACCTTATATGCCTACATAACACCTACATGTAGTACTCTACACGACCCCATGTGGGAACTCCTTTTTGAGGCTTAGTTTCTTTTGACCTCTCGTTCTCCGCTGCCTGGTTATCGTATGCGGAACTGCATCATTCACATTAGCGATAAGTACCGGATCTTGTGCTTAGTACGATAAGCATCTTGTTTCTCATCAAATAAGGTTGTTGGGTAGGCATAGTTCTAAAGTTCGGGCGCTCCGAACCTCTAATCACATCTATCTCTACCTACATAGTTTCGCATACTCGGGCATCGTGGCTGATGCCCCTCGCAGATTCCTAGAGTCTGAATTGCTGTTTTAAACCAGTGTTGATGTCTTATCCGCCTGAGCCATACGAGCGTTCCCGTGTCATAGCTGATCCACTAACCATATGTAAAAATCTCTCTCCTTCACATGACAGAGTCCTGTGCACTCGCTTGCTTATGGAGACTGGTCCTGGAACTTCATAGTCCCTTGTTAATTCCGGCAAGCGAAATGGAGGTGCTCCTTCCTAGAAGCCCCTTGCCGTCAAGATGGGTACGTAATTAGTAATTAGCACTCGGGGATGAGAACAGCTTCAAAACTATTTGTCAAGTATGCAGTAAATCATAAGGTCGCTTGACCTTGTGCACACACGGGCGTCAGCCAGTTGTTTTATACCTTTGTTACTAGCAACATGACTCGACGGCATCGTACGCAATGGGCCCACAGCTTCCATCCTGCATGCAGTACGTCTCGGTTTGTTCGCCAATCCGGCAACTCTGAGGTAGTATAGAAGTATAGGCATTACTACGAAGTACTATATGACAGTCTTGGCTTTACTAACAGTACATACTAACCTGCGGCGAGGATCCAAATGTGTGTTCTCGAGGCCCACTTGACGAGAATGAAAAAAGAGAGAAGGGGGCAGTTGGGAATGGCGGGCCAAGCCGCGGAAGCCCAGCGACGCTGCGTAGTTTGTCAGGGAGTCCTCTTTCGTTCTTTCGTATCAAGACGTAGCTCTATTTACGTAGTACCTTTCATAAACAGGGACGTATACTATTCTCCTGAACGCATACCCCTGGGACAATCACAGGGTTCCCGCAGATCTGTCTATTCTTACGTAACGCATGGAGAGCCAAGTGTCGGGACATGCCAGTATAAAAGGCGTTGCCGACTAGTCCGAAGACCAAGCCCCATTTTGCGGGCCCCCGCGGGTTTTTCCCTGGTATGCATTGGTTTCGCTATCTACCAGAATCACGGATAGATTTGCACGATCAACCTCTAGCCCAAAACGCATCCGGTCGGCCGTCGTATTGCCTTACCACCAAACAACGCGGTGTGTGCTCGACTGGCTAGTGCAGAAGGGCCGTCTTTGGTTACTCTCACTCACGACGGGTCACGGCGGCCAGTTATGATGTCGTCCTCTCATAAAAATCATGGATGCCATACTTTTCAATCTCCTTTTTGGTGCTTGTGTCTCTCCATATGTTCGTTCTCGGACGAGGACATGACCGTTTCGGTTGCTCGTTGCCTCTTTCGTCTCGCTAAAGGTAGCCACAACGGACTTCGTGTGCTGCCGCTGGAAAGAAAACATCCTGCATGTGAATTCTTCATGCCCGAGTGACACTGCTTTGAGTCACTGCGTCGAGTTACATCTCGTTACACCGCTTGCCTGCCATGTAATTTCGCCGTTTTCTATCCCATCGAAGATCTATCTTTTATGTGCAATCTGCCGTGTCAAACCTCGTAGGGGTATCCCTTCACTCCCTTTGCTACATACGGCCGTTTCCATTACGATTTACATATAGACGCGAGAAACGCCCAATCTCATGTTACCGTACGTGCGTAAAATGAACAGCTATCGTTACCTGTCACAGCCCCGCAGTTTCGAAATGTGTCAGTAGCCGAGAACATGTCGGATCTTGGCGATCCTCGGGCTGGGGATGCGGGATGCGCGCCGCTACTGTATTACTCAGAGCGAGACCTGGACGGCCGGGGGAAACAAAGCACCTGCGCGGCGAGCGTGTGTGTGTTGCTCCGTGGGTGGGCGCGAGTTGCTTCCGATACTACCTCCTCCACCCAACGTGCAGATGCGCCATTGTTCACTAGCCACTATATGGCGCGGCAACTGGGCTCCGCGCTGCCTGCCCGCACCTATGCCGTTGCATGCACAGAAGGGCCGGCCGATCTCTGGCTTTCGGCACAGAGATTGCCCCAATCCGGCTGTAACCTTAATCTCGAAGATGCGCCGAAATGCCGCCATATGGAATCGATGCCGGAACCCTCGACGATCGAGGCCGTCACCTTGCAACGCTGACTCAGCGGTGGTGGTGCCAGGAGGATAGCACGACAGAAAGACAGGCGGAGGACACCGAGGTTATTTGTTCTACAGTATGTAGAAAGGACGACCAGAAACCCAATGTAACGCTGCGCTGGAACAGTAATCGTTGCTCGGAGCGCTTTTCCCTACGGGTTCACGATGCCAATGCCGGCCTGCCGAGAAGTGAATAATAAATACCTAGGAGGCAGCCTGATAATAGAAGCATCTCGACGAAAGATCTTCGGCTCGCGACGGGTTCTGGAATACATGCCTGTTTAAGGAAATGCCGAAGGGCCCACAGCTTGGCATCCTGATTGATCCTTATGAGATGCAGATTCATATAAACAGGAATGAAATGAGAGATATGGAGTCTTCCACCCCCTTTATCTTGCTATGATTGAGACGCGTTATAACATTCTAGGCACTCGTATTTCGTATGAGCCTATCTTCCGTGTAAGGAGCCTGTCTGGTAGCGGAATTTAAGATCCATTGGAATTTTCTTACATATATATTATTAAGAAAGCGGAAGCCTTCTAAAAGAGGAAAGACAGCCGCCTCCCCACAGGCTGGGCGGTCCACCTTGGCGCCTTGGCAGCCACGAGGGTTCGATCCATTCATTTAAGCATGAATTTAAGCGTTTGCCTGCCACGACCCTTAGCTGCGGTCTTATTAAAGCCTTGGGGGCTGGCGCTGCCCTTACGCCCGTTACGGAATCGCTGCCGATCTATTCGCAGCAACCAAGACTGCCAAACCCCCTCAGATATTCCTTCAGCGAGCTTGGCTCCGAGTAGCCCGGCGCCGCCTATCCTATCAATACACCGTAACATACGCGGGACAAGTCCTTGAGGGTCCGAGGAGGAAGGAGAAGCCACTGGATGCCAAGGAACTTTTAGGCAACTCCTTACTCTTCGTCTTGCGGAGGCACTATGCCTATCAAACCTGTGTACATTCCTAAGTTGTAAATTATGCGAATGAGTTGTGATAAGGTTTAAGGGTGAAATAGTGCGATATCTGGATTCCAATGGTCTCCTGATGTTTCGGGCAATTCGGCTGGAGGAGGAATGGCTCTTTTTTGCCAACGACAAAACCTGTCAAATCACATTTTCGTTTTTCACTCCTTAGAGCAGTCCCAAATGGCGGAGAGCTAGGGTTGTTGGTCTGCGCCTCACGAGTACTTCGTGCAGTGGATTACATACGAGATCTGCAGTGAGCACTGTTCTCCGAGTAGGTTTCCTCCAACAGTGCGGACCCGCGGGCCCTTGGCATACGGGCGTCCCATGCTGGGCCGGCACTATACAGCTCCTTGGCCCGCCCGAGATAACTTTGCTTGGCTTTACTTGACAAGTTCGAAATGGTGGGCATCTGATGACACACCTGATGGAGACTGGATCTGGTCCTCAGGTCCAGATCAAAATAATTGACACATTTTCTTAGGACCCACTAACCAAAGTGTGTCAATTATTTGACTGTCCCTTGCTTTGGTTTATTCGTGTGTCAGTTGTGGCACCTAAAGGGGTACTTAATTCGAAAAGTGGCATGATGTGATGGAAGGAGGGCTGTCAAGGTCATTCCGGACAAGTCTCCGATTGCGGTCATGACTCGCGGCTGTCAACAAAAGTACGAATGCCGCGCGGATTGCGTCACTGGTCCTGACAATTGCTCGTCCGCTGTAACAACTCTACCTCTGAGGGTTTACTTGAGCTTGAGCGCTCCCTACGCGGAATTTCACAAGCGCCATGCCAGTCCTTCCACTCGGCCGAGGGGACTCCCGGGTATTACTTAACGGTACGGGGCCCGTACTTCTGAGCGAAGCGTTCCCGGCGTCAAATTAGGTACGCAAATAGCGCGAGTTACCTAACCAGTCCAGCGGAACCCAATAACATCGCGTCGCTTACGTGCATTGCTACGATAGCCCACTCACACCAGCTGGCTTATTAGCGTAGCTTGCCTCGCTTGCTACTGCTGCTGAACCTGCTAGGCGACAGGGCTAGTCGAGGCGAGTCCCGCGCCATTCGAGTCTAGTTCAGCCTCCCAGAGATCGGGGCCCAGATCACCTTCCGCTTTCCAGCTGGACACGAACGTAAGCTGCCTAACAACTCATGAAGGATTCTCCGGTTGAGTAGTAGTCCCGTAACGAGTACGAGATTAGCCACCTACTGCTGCGGTGCATCACTCGTGGGTGTCGGGGCACTTGGCGCAATAGGATCGCACGTCCCTTCACGTGAGCTCCACAAGCGTCGGCCGCATCATGAAATCCAGAGTACTGGCCGTATGCACAAAGTGCGCAGAGGCGGGCGCGAGCACGAATGGGTCTGGGGTCGAGCATAATGAGCAGTCTCCCGTATCGAGACTCTTGATTGGTCGGCTCCTTGAGCAAGTAACCGAGTGTGCATGGGACCGGGACGCCGACGACATTCGAAGGACCATCTGGGAATTACAGTACCATCCAAAAAGCCGGAACTGGTCCTCCTCATGCTCGCTACAATAGCAGGCGTCATGTGGTGTAGTCGGCGCTTCACATTTATCGATACAATGGAGCAGAGGTACGTTACCGATGGGACGCTCAAATATCTCTAGCCACCCTAGGGGTCATGGGCGATCCGGACCTTTGCCTCGAGCAGTTCCCTACCCTCGGGTCGGCAGGGTCCAAAGGAAGTGAAAGGAGAATAGTGTCCCCCGGCGGCCTCTGTTGGCACCGTCGCAAGATATACGGGCCTGTTCTCCGCTTTCATTCGCTTCTTGGTAACCAAGTAGACGCATCCTCAGACAAGCGATAGTCCTTGGGTCCGGACGGACAGGGTCAGATTTGTCGTTACTCGTTACAAGGTGTGGGAGGTGGATTTAACATTATCACGGGATAGCAGCCACTCTCATCAACATATGTGACACATCTGACAACTTACGAAGCCGCTGATGCAGGTAGGATAAAGGGAACAGGGCCTACGCCATGGAACTAGCTACTCAACGTAGGCGGCTAATAAGGATAAAGACATCCGTCACGTCTGGAGTGCAGCGGCACGTGTGTGACGGAGCACGAACCTCTCCGGGGTTGTACGACGCTGCCTACTAGAATCACCTGTAAACAAACTTTATTCCAGCATCCTCGCCTCTTTATGCCTGCCTTGGAAAGAAGAACCGCGAACATCCCGTTGATTTCATGAGGGGTTTGCCGACCGTTCGTCAAAACTTCCCAGTGTCGCCGGGGGCAGGACCTACCGTATTGATACAGCTGATGGGACAAGGTACCGTTTGCTTGAGTACCATACCTCGGACGGACTCGATGTTTCAACCTAGAATGGGGTAAAAGGATCTACGATAGCCATGGAGATCACATGGGATGGAATGTATGCAGGCTGGTGCCTGGTCGAAGGGCTATTCCCCCAGATTCGTGTGCCCGTCTTGTCCCCGACCGACGCCGCCGGGCCAGGAATATATGTAATCACTGATTCATCGACTGTCAGTCTGCCAGCTAATACCACTGGACGCACTTCTTTTACTTACCCCAACCATTTTTTCTGGGCGTGGGTTCGGGGCTCCGGTGTGTAAAGCCAGCTTAACCTTATCCGTAACCATCATCCCAGCCGCAACCACCGCCGGGAAATGCACAATAGCGGCCCAGTTACAAGCCTACCTTCTTAGCTAGGCACATAGGGCTACTGTCGCTTCCTGCCTCGACGAAGGCGGTGAACCGCACATGGGAAAGACGACTTGACGATGCTATCGCCACAAGACCTCCTTATGTGACGGATACGCGAATGGATCACTTCGTCTCTATCTTGTGGCTACAGCCATCAGCGACGGTAGCCGACCATAGGCGTTTCATCGCTACTGTAAGTCACTCTCTACCACTTGTGCCTACCGCCGCCGGGCGATCCACGTCAGCGGGTTTGACAAGGCGTCCAGTCAGTCCGGGGGTGCTCTCTGGAGCCGACTTATCCGCCGCTAGATATTAGCTGAGTCTCTAACTTTAGCGCATAGTAGATCATGCACGGGCTTGAAACTGTCCTCAGCAGAGAGAACAGCTGGGCGAATGACGTGTTGGGAAGATGTCACAGCTAACTGCCCACGTCCTCTTGGCCCTACCAATGGAATCGCCAGGAGCGATCGCGGCGGGCGAAGAACAAATAAGATATGACGAGGTGGTATTAGCAGCGTCTCCGTTAGCTAAGCACAGTACAGTACGGCGAGCATTTCCATGGAACATGTCCAGGGTAACGATACAAGTCCAAGGAAAGCCAAGACCATCAGAGCATACAGCGGGCCAGTTATTTCCACCTCGCCGAATATTCAATCATACAATACCTAAGCCTTCTTGGGCAACCCCACCGTTTATAATCTTCGCCCCGGAAAATCAGCCGCGCCAAGTAGCCATGTGATACTTCTACCTTTACAAATAGTTCTTGCACAGCTAGCTACCGCCTGTTACTTTGGTTAGGTTAACAGTTGGGGTTAGCGCCCGGGCGGTTGGGGCCTAGCGAGAGGCGCCTATCCGGGTATGTGGTTTCGATATTATTAGTGGCGTTGATGGTAATGTTGGCGCGATACGGGTGGTGTTTACGGCAGTTGTACCAACGTCTGCTCCGGGGATGAGAATTGGTGGCGCAATTGCCAGAAGGGGCTTAAGTGTGGTAGGATTGATTATTCGGCGATGTGGAAATAACTGGCGCAAGCTTACAGTGTGATCGACGATCCATGACTCGTCTGCGAGGCGCGGGAAAAGAACCGTACGCCCTCCCAAAACGTAGGCCGTAGCTTCGAGGGAGGCGGGGTGCGTGGCAGCTGGGATATGGATAGACGGCTCCGATCTCATGACTAGGGGGTCGTAGGTAGGGAGGGGAGAGGGGGAACCTTTTAGCCTTCTTTCCTGCCCCCAAAATCCCGGGCCAGCGAAAACTCAAACAAGCTTAAGCTTAATTCGTGGCAGGAGTGCGTCGCCAAATCAGAAGCCTGGCAGGGCGCCACGGTGTCAGGATCGGCTAGTCGAGTCAGACGTCTTCGAGGCTCGGCGTCAGTCCTTGGCGGTCTTGGCTATATCTTCGCATATGCTTGGCTCAGCTGATCGTCACACCCTCTTCATTGGGGAATCCTTTGAAAACGTTACTTTCGCGACCGGGCCAAAGAGCCAAGAAAACGTAATCCACGACAGTATGTACACGGTATATCGGGTATGCATGTAGGTGCGTATCTTGCAACATCTCGCACCCATCTCGCAAAACCCGACAGATGGCCGGCGGCCGAATAGCCCGGAACCCTATCACTTTAGGGTTTTACGTGGATGGGTTGCATTGCACCTCCGTGGCTCACACACAACCACGTACCGCTTAATTCTGCCGTGTTCTCACTGATGCTGACTAGACGTATAGAGTCGCAAGAGTGGCTCCGCTTATCGCAGCATCCGATCAGCTATGAGAAAGACCGGACCCCCAACGCTCTCACATAATCCTTATACAAGAACCAACGAAATACGGTACGGACACGCGTACCCCATGACATCCATCGAAACCATAGGAATTTCATCCAGGCTGACGGAGAACATGGGAACCGGAAGAAATATTCCCAATGCCGCAATCAGTAAAAGGCTACGTATAGGCCAAGGCTCAGGCCGAGGATTACACTTATTCTCTACTTAGGAGGCTCCACGATTGGCATCCACGGTAGGAGGTTTATGAATAATTAAGATGTGGTCAGTGGCGTATTATGGGTCTTGAGCGTACCGATTATCTTGTCCACCATCTTAGAGGTCCAAGAAGACCGCAGGCCAAGCTTTTGGGGGGGTCTTGGGCCTTCACAGTGCTGTTACGGAGTGCTTCGTACATGTACACGAAGACAGGAAGAAGAGTATTGATGGTCGGGTCGTTCTGTCTAGACTCAGCCATGTGAAGGAAGCTAACGGGGACGTGGTGGCGCAATGGCGCTCCCTGCTGTACAGCTAGACGAGACTAGACTTCCCCCGGGCGGATTGTGTGGCTTGGGGCTAAATATCAGGACGTGCCACATGATATGGTACTGTACCCCATGGGGAGCTTGTCAAGCCGCAACTGCTACGGCTACCTATCGTTGGTCCTTGGATGGCCTGGGATGGGTTATCAGCATGAAACTTTTCTTGGCGGTTCCGGATTACAGTTTTGTCATGCGACGCCGACTCGTAAGCCCAGACGACTAAGGAGCTAAACGAGGCAGACGCATAGGTCCTTTTGGTCCGCAGAATTGGCCGCACTTAGACAGCTGTGCCGTCCAGCAAGAAAGTTATAATGAGTGGTCCAAAGCGAAAGCCCCGACTCTGGGCAGATGATGGTGGCCAGTGCCTTCCACTCATGTCATTTATCCTAATACCTCAGTAATCATTATGGCATGATCAGAGTCGCGTCCAATAACACACAAGCCCTTGGCAGGCGGCGCTCTTGAGCACACAGATAGGGGTGACCGGCACAAGCCATGGTAATCGTTCGGGCTCCCTTGTCACCAATTGCTAGCAGAGGGATTACTATGCTGCTGGAACGAGGCGTCCTGTCGTCGGCTTAGCGGCAATGTCTCCGCGGCCTCAACGAGTCCAACATGGACCGACGATCATGAAGAGTCCTAATATACCGTGCTAAGAGCAAGTTGCCGGAGCTTTCAGGAACGGGGTGACACCGGCGCATGGTAGATGACAGTGAATTGAGCCACAAGAATCGTATCAGCCGAGATGGCGCTTTCGGGCTGTATGCACTTACTGAGATATCGCCCTGGCAACTCGTACGTAGGGTGCCGGATGAACTCAATGGTGATTACGGGATCTATGTCGGGAGTTCATAGAAGCCCGCCTCATTGGCTTGTGCATATACCGGGTAGACCCTAGCGAGGTTCTGGGGTGAAGAAGACTAGAGCTCTAATCCGGAAACGCCGGCTTCGGGATACTCCGCGTAGTGTCGAACAGCATGCCGCGGATTGTTCGGTCCGGTGCCGCGGGTTGTGAGTGTCTCTGAGGCGACAGGATCGATTGGTAGGTACCAAAGGCTCTTAATGTTGGCTCCTACATAAACGCTCTTTTTACGGTATCGTACAGTATCATACAAAGTTGTGACTATCGTACAAGACGGAACTCGCTAGCGAGTGCGACTCAAGGGTGCTAGAATGGTCCGCGGGATCCGTGATACGGGTTACTTGAAGGAGGAATCGTAGTCAAGTATGCCCGGCCAACCTAGTTGAGCGCCTTCTCAGAACATGCGCCGTACCCGAAAAAGGTAGTTGAGCAGGCAGCATCGATGAATGTTTCATAGACAGCCGAGCTTATGGGACGAGACAAACAGGGCGCTGTCATATTTCAATGTCCCACAACTAGCTTAAACGCGGCCTCTTGCCGGAGGATGTCCTGTGTGCTCGGGTAGTATCCGTCATCGTAATGTTTCTTCGGTAGCGACAAGACTCGTTCGAGACAGGGTTGCAAATGGCGTTGTGTGACGATCGCACAAGACACCTTCCCATCCCCAGAGGAGTAACTGTTAACGAGCACAACATGATGAACTATCATCACGTTTAACAATCACAACGACCGTACCATCGAGGGAACGCGCTGGTATCGCGTATCGTCTGTACCCCAGAAAGGTAGCATATCAGGCGATCAAAGCCCAGTCCAAATCCTCCATGCGGAGGGCAACCCCATTTCCGAAGATCAAGGTACCAGTCAATGTTGTTGCTTGCCGCCTGGGATTCGGCTGTGTGATCCTCCGCTGACGAGCACGAGTTTATTCCATGGGCACGCATAGACTCGACTAAGGGGCCAAGGCGATGCTCGCGCATGGAGCCGCCTGCTATCTCGCAGAATTCTGGGACGAGGAGATCAAAGCATGCCACCGTCGCACCCGGGTCTTGGCTGCCGGAGGTACCCGCATCCGACTTCATGTAAAAAGCCTTGATGTCTCGCGGATAGTTTGTGACAAAGACCGGAGTATTGTCTCCCCCTACAGCTGTTGCAATGTATCTCTCATGCTCAGTCTGTAGGTCTTTTCCCCACGTAGGCTTATGGGTAAAAGGAACATTGGCAGCTTCTAGAAACTTGATCGCCTCGCTGTATGTGATCCGCGGCCATCGCTGACGCCCGAGACCCTTCCAGCGCTGCTCGACTACTTCCACTGGTGCCAGATCCGCGGACCTTTGGGGCCCACATGATAATAGTTCATTGGTGGTTCTCGAACCACACAAATCAGTGGTCACATACCTCAACAAGTCTTCCACAAGGTCCATAACAGGGCCTAGCTCGTCCACAAATGCCATCTCCGCTTCTAACATGTAGAATTCACTTAGATGGCGTGGGGTATCACTCTGCTCTGCTCGGAACGTGGGGGAGAGTGTCCAGACATCTCCAAGAGCCTGGGATAAAGCCTCGAGATGCAATTGCGCTGAGACGGTCGCATACACGGGGCGACGGAAAAAAGGGGGGACTGTCTCACTATCCGATGAGGGTTCATCTTTGCTCGGAGAGATGTAGAACACTTCGCCCGCGCCTTCGCAATCAGATGACGTGAGGATAGGCGTATGTACCTGGGTGAAAGAGTGATCTGCAAAAAATTTGGTGAGAGATGCGATAACCTCGGAGCGAAGCCGGAAGACAACAGAATTGAACGGGACCCGGGGCCTGAGATGCGGCATAGTCCTCAGGTATTCGGGAGTCTGGTATTTCTTCTGAATTGGAAATGTCTAGGGAGCAGGTAAGCATGAAATTGAATACGACCACTGAATTAGACACACCTTGGCATCCGACGGTCCCAAAACCGCAATCTTCTCAACCTGCAACTCGTGGGTCTGTCCACGTCCTTGAGAAGGTACCCATGATCCATCTAAGCGTACGGCTGCTCCGATAGTCAGACTATGATACGCACGGATTAGCCTTGGGGAGAATCATAATAGTGATTCAGACTTATATCCCACACCCTTCAGCCTGGTCAGCAGGTACTACTGCTTGGAGCGAATCGAGTGACGAGCCATCTCCTAAGGATACAAAATGGTTACGCTTTTGAGAGCGTACGGATCGAATGAAGCCATGAACCTTGACATCTGAGACTGGATCAAGAGGCTTGAAGTCGAGAAGACCTGCAATGGTATCCGGAGCTTTGCTAGATAGGGAGGTACGCGTGCCCAGCTGCTGTAGAGGCCTGAAGAAGTATCTGCACCGCTGGGCTCTCAGAAGTAATGGAACGAGAGGCATCACAGTCGAGCCAAGGACGATAAACAAAATGCTAGAAGATATTCCGGATATATCGATGACCTCATGAGTACATGGCTATTATAGGAACCCAACAACGATGCCCTAATACCAAGCAAGGCTACCCAGCTCGAGATATGAGCCTTAGCCGAGGTGACGAGCAGGTCAAATTTCCGCGACCATACCAGGTCGGGGAATCCTCGGCACCTTTTAAAATGAAAAAGATTAGTAATAGTCAATGCATTTTGCGGGGAGTCGCTCTTAGCCGTATTCGAAGGCGGGAAGCTTGGGAGCTCGGGAGCTCGGGAGCTTGGGCCTCCTGGGCCGTGCCGTCCCGCTTACTGGGAACTTCAATTTCAACCACAGCTCTTGGACCTAACGTTAGTACTAAGGTAGGCAACCTCCTAACTTCTACCCTCCGTCCCTGTTCCACGAAGCCACCAAGTGTTTCTCATCTGGTACCACCCAGCTGTCATTTTGAGGCGACATGATGCTTAAAGTTGTTGTGCCATCATCAGCGTCTAATATACGCTATGCATATATTAAAATATTGACCCCTTTGACTCTCATTATGTCTTACGGTTTGATGGCAACCATTCCCAAAATGCTGTGCGAAGCCTCAGAAGATTTCCTGCTTGATACTCGCCCTTTCGGTCCATGCCACTTCTTACGACGGTCGTCTACATCTGTCTATGGAAGACTTCTATCTTTCGATGATCAAGCTTAGTGGACTCTAGGTCGCGATCTTCGCTCTTTTCGGGGCCGTCTTACAACTGTCACGATTGCGTTAGAGTCCAGACTGATGTTGACCCTCGTGCTTCGAGTAAAGATTGCTTGGAGCATTAGTCTCCGTGAGGATATGCCTTTTGTTCGCTAAGCTTTGTGCCTTCTGGTTGTGACCCGAAACTACTTGAGACGCGCGCACGGGCTTAATTTGGCGGGCATACAATACTGCATCGGCACCTTCCCACGAACGGCCGAGCCAGATATGCACCTGTTCCAACCCGGTACGCTTGCGATTCTGCAGGCTGAGGAGGACGAGCCAGATCTGTGCGACTTCGGTTATCTGCAGTGTTCCCTGACTTCCACTAGGACATCGTTTCCATCGACCTGGGAGCCGAGTTGTCACACAGCTCCAAGACATATAGGGACTTTTATTCAGATTATTGCTTTAAGAAGTTGGTAAAGATGGCGGAACGCTGATGCTTTCCATTACCGAGGTGCTCGCTTGGCCCCATCTCTTTGGATTGCTTCATCTGACTGTCCTAGACACTAGTGGGATCCATATGGGCAATCAGCTATATTTGTGTAACACGCTGAGTTGCCGTCATCTTTGATCGCTTTCGTTCACCCCACAGGGTCTGCCGTAATCTAACACTATGTATTTGGTTAAGTATGGCTGTCATTAGATGGCCAAGCTGAAGCCGCTCATCAGGCTCTATATAAGTAGCCCGAGCCCGAGTGCGCTAAGGGCCAACGCGACAGTGAAGCAGTAGCCGGAATAACAGAGTCTCGCATTTGGGTTATTGCTAAGCCTATTCAAAATGCCTTCTTCCAAGCCAAAACCGTCTGAAGTGGCCACCGAGACCAAGCGGCATTATCTTCCAGCGATTAAGGCTCGGTATCCCGATCGGACACATTCGTATCTATTTCAGCAGCCACTGGAGCAGATCCCACTGCAAAGCTATCCCTGCCCGCAAACCGTGTCCCCTCCTCAGTTTCGTAGGTGGAGCTGCCCTGCCTTGTGCTCTGATTCTAATATTGAATAGACATTTGCACGGGCGATCCAGTCGATTTCACTACTGAATGGGAGGACTCAGTCAACCAGCGGATACCTCTCATATGTGCAGCGAATGATAAAAAGCCTGGCGGAGATTGGGAAACAGGTGTCGTGGGTTATGAGGAGCGTCTCTGTAGACGAAGCAGTCTCTTCGCCACGTTGAGTACTCCAGGACCCGAGTCGCTCCTCCCTGCGAATTACCCTATACCTTCTGAAGGCGGCATCTATTCCGAATGCGTCGTCGTGTTTCGGGGGCCGCACGACCAGTACAAGAAACTGGACCGCTGGAAGGACCTGCCCGTGGTATCCATCCCACCGGCACGCTGGCCAAAGTTGAACCAGATGGGCACCAAGTATGCGTTCCCCCTTGAGCGAGACTTGGTCAAGAACAAGATCCGGGCCGCCCTACGCATCTGCGTCTATTACGGCCACACGTCCGTGGTCATCGGCGATTTCGGGCTTGGAAACGGCTACCGCAACCCACCGCAGGAACTCGCCGAACTTTGGCGGGAGGTCTTCCTCTACGACCCCGATCTCAGGGGCCGGTTCGACTACGTCGCCTTCTGCTTCGAGGACGCACTCCAGAGCACGGCCAAGCTCATACTGGACGACATCGCCAAGAAGGCCAAGAGCGGCCATTCACACGACTCCAAGAGCAAGTCAAAATCCCACAGCAGCGCGAGCTCGAGCTCCGTCGGAGGACCGACCGTGCCCAGCGATTTCGAGATATTCCAGCATGTTTTCAATCCTAGCGAGCTGCAAGACGTCATGAGCCGCCCAGATCCGCGATACGGCATCTCCATGCTGACGTCTTAGGCGACGTTTTGGTACGTCCTTGCACAGCAGATATGCATATGGGCGGATCTGTTCGGAGTGACGCCGCTTTGAGACTTTGGGCGGCTGCTTTTCCCCCCTCACTCTTGTCCAACATGGAACCTTTGGCGCACTTCGACTTTGCTATCGGCTAAGGAAAACTCTGGGCTTAGTGGCGGCTTCCGCTGGCATTTTCACTTGTTCTAATTCCCTATGTGCTTCGCCCTTGTCTGTTGCTCTATTTTCACCTGCAGCGATGAAGTGTCTTCAGGACTTTTACAGTTTGTAGAGTACCGCGTTTGGTAATACTGTACAGCTATATACTTAGAATATGCTGCAGAATGCTGAAATTCTTGTTCGTGGAGGAACTGGGTGTTTCTGTGAGACTGAATATATGCAGTCATGTGCCGACATGCAGGTGGCAGACCCCTCCGATCAAGGGGTTAGTTACATGACCGCGCAGTATGGGATGATCCAATAGGCTCATTTATAGCTGCTAGCTGACAAGTACCCTTGCACCCACTACACCTTATGGACCAGTCTGGCAGGAGTCAAATGTTGGTTTGATCTATGAGCTAACGTCATCGGGTTCCAATTCTGGTCTCAGTGGCTATGGAAGCGGAACGTGTAACAGTACAGGTACTCCGCGAACCGAGAAAGACATACTATGGCGTTAGAGTCAGAGCTCTCCTGGGCTGAACTCACACCACGTAATCAGAGAATATCCGCGAATTCCATCAGCCGTGATAAGATATCAGTGAACTAAAACCTGTCAGAGCTCTAGGGGGCCTTGTTCTCCTCCTTTCCGTACGTAGCCGGTCTAATTGTCACCTCTATACCCCCACCGCTCTTCGGCAACGGAATGATACAGTATGAACCGGGAGGTCCCTACACTTCGAACAGCAATCACTTTAGGCGATGCCCTAAGTGCGAACTTGTATGTGCATAAAAGGGTCTCTCCGGGCTATCCTCTCTGAGAGGGCATGTCATCATGGGCCGTTTGGAATCCACAGAGCTTACTCCACGAAGGCTCATTGGTACCGATTTCTCTACGTGTGATACTACCTTGTAATTGTCACCCTTCTTCGGCAACCGCCCAACCGGGATTAGGAAACCAGGGGGTAATGAGCCCAGGACTCTGGTTTGGTACATGGCGCCCGGTTGGTCGACTTGTGGCATATCGATAAAGGACTCGACAGCGCTGCTAGCCTTGAACCGAATATTCAATAACCCGTGGCCTGAGACCACTCATCCACCGCCGCGGCACTCCGCGCCTACGAGCGGACGGCCCGCTGCTCATCGGAGGCACGCGCAACCCTCTCGAGAGGCTTTAGACTAGGTTAGCGTTGCACCAGATCCAGGGTTGGACACATCTCGTTTGTGCACGCGAGCACGACTGCTGTCTGGATAAGAAGGCGGCTAAGCCTTTCCTCATGCATGTCTTATGTCTTGGAGCGCAAGCCGCCAGCCGAGTGAGTTACCTACCAGAGAACATTCACCAGACCGCTGACCCCATATGCACGGGTCCGAGACGCGCACACGCACAACTCCACCCCCATAGCCAGCGAGACGAACTGGGCTCATGTAGTGTGGAAACCCATCTTCTTTCGGTCTTGCCTAACTCGCAGATCTCTTCTGCCTGGTACCTACCTAGACATCAGGAAAGGGAAAGGGAAAGGCAAGTGATGTACTAACCTACAAGCTTCTGTCCTGGCGGATGCCCCACCCAGGGGGAGGGGGGGTTGCAGGCGACTTCTCTCTGTTGTCGGCACCAACTAGCCGTAATTGGCGCGAATAGGCCCAGCTACTGCAGCAACGCCAGTGCCCCGTACCACGCGATCTCGCAAGCAGCCGAAACTACAGCGGGCCTCGTCCCAGCCAGCCCTCATATCGAATCCAGCCAGTACGTGCATACACACACTCCCCCACTCAGGGACTTGCAGTGTTCCCGTCAGATGGGCGACGACGACGGATCATATTCTGCGGAGAGCCCCAATCACCCCCCCTCTTTGGTAACGGGTGAGGGCAGGAGAATAACTCCCCTGTCGAAGCCTCTTTCTGTCCGGTCTGGTGGTGGTGATGGGCTGTGGCCGGCCGGCGCCCGGTTTCCTGGCTGGGCGTCCTTTACCGATACGCGTCCGTTAGGGGAAGGAAAGAAACGAAAGCGACTCGACCCATTAAGCACGGCTATCTCGGTAATCCCGTCGCGGGGGGTCGGGCGAAAAGGGGGGGGGCAGTCGCGAGTAATCGAACCGCGCAAGCGAGGACCGCCGCGCTATCTTTCCCCAACGGGTGCGGCTAGTAGCAGCCGGCGGCCCAGGTAGGCAGGCCATTACCTGTCTACTCACCTTTTGATTACCATCCCAAATCTCGATGATGGCTATCTACGGCTGAAGATGTGACGAGTCGCGGGCAGACCACGTTGCTTTTCCCCGTTCCAGAGGCTTGGTGCAGGTAATTTGAGACATTGGCGCTGTCTTGACCGGCGCCGGGATAATCAATCGCACCACGTAAAGCGTGTTTGACAGCCTTCCTTACATCGGCCCTGGAGCTGATTCTTGATACAAAGCACCCGGAACTGGTTCTTCCCCCGACGGGGGGGGGGGGCGGGGCGGGTGGTGATTCTGTTGTTTTTCGCGATAGGAGATCAATGGTGCCACTAAGGTTAGGACCGAACAAGAGCCCCTTGCTTCATCGATCGGCTCCTGATATTTACTGTATATCCGAAACTTATTCCTGTCAAGTTTTAGGTCGAATACCGGTTAGATTCCATGCCAAGAGATCAGTTTACCGGATTTGGGATTGCACACTGAGTATATATGCACAGAGGTGTGGATTAGCTAGTTACCCCTATTCCAGCCCCTATCCCCCAAGCTCCACGCATACTGTGACTTGACAAAGGAAGACAAGATGGGCTACGTCGAAGTTTGCCAATGGGGATAGCTGACGACCGCACTTGGTATAAGGATGAGTCCGATCGCTGTCTGTGCTCGAGAGGATGTGCCATTTGGCCAAGAAACCTACATACTCTAGGGACATTCCCCTAGGAGATGATGAGTTAGTTGACATGTCGTCTCGGATCCTATGGAAGGACCGATTGCCTGGTTCAGACCTCCCCCGAACCGCGCCACGTCTCGCGATGCTCGATAAGGTGGTCCCCGTCGCCGCGTCGTCCGGCCACTCACTGAGCCGTTACTCCTCCACATACTAGTAAGCTCTCGAAAAAAGGGCGGCAAGGAATGGAGTCACGGTATAGACTGTACGTAAGGGGCCGTATATCCGCCATGGAGAGAGGCCCGACAATTAGGCGACGCCGGGGGACGCTCCTCGCGTGTCGAGGAAGTCACCCGTCCGTCGCGGACCCAGAACGGCTACCGCACCGCACCGCACCGCACCGCACCGCATCAATCGGAAGACAACACGGCCTCGGACCACGTACCTGTACCGTCACAGCCTGGAGCGCTACCCCTTTTCAACCCTTCCGGACACCGAGGGTCTTCCGGGGGAAGCCCGGACTGCGTCGGGTTGATTACGTAGGAAGCGAGGGGAAGGCCAATATTGGGTTGTCTGTCCTGGGGGTATACGCTCTCAAGTTATCTAGATGTACTCGGCATCTCAAGACCGCCTATGAAAAAACCCACATATTACCCCCCAGAAGCGGCAGTGGAAAAGCTTTGCCAGCCTCCGGGTACGTGGCAAAAACTTGAGGATAAAAACCATGATAAGAACGCTCGAAAACATAGCGCACCAAGCATCTTTTTAGTCCGCAGAATCAAGGCTCGAACCTACTGCCCTGCTTGGCATAGGTATCACGAATTCAAGCGTATTCCAATCACGGAACCCATGTGAGTGAGCACTCATAGTACGACGCATCTGAAGTCACAATCCAGCGCGGATAACACGGCATGCCACACACGGCACGTCACAGATGGCCTTTTGTTCAATCCTCTTTTCATCTACCTATCGTCCCGGGAACCTCTCCACCCAACAGCTCCCGGGAAAAATAACGAAGGCCAGGTCATGATGTTAGGACAGGCAGCGATGCCTTCGCCACGACGCCTCGCATCCAAGCGGTAGCCACCTCCCCGATTTTCCCGAACCTGCCGTGCGCCGCTTCGCTCTGGCGTCTGCCACGCCGCTCTGATCCATCTGTTTACCTACCAGTACTGGGGTCGGAGACCGGCGAAGCTAGACGACATGGAGCTTCCTCCATCGTCGGCCTTGCGTCCCGCCAACTGTGGCCACGATCGTCAGTAACTAGTGCTCCCCATCTACAGTAGAGTCATTTAAGGAGGAAAGGGATTGGGTTGGATAGGGGCTCAGCCGAAGCTCTCTATTCCAAAACACGACATGACATATGACAGGGCGACGGCTCACTTCGGACGGGGGGTCGTACTAGGGCAATGAATCAACGGGGAAGACGGCTTACCTCGAGCTGCACGCCCTTGTGTATGTGGACGAGCCAGTCGACGTAGCTCTGGGCCTCGTTATTGCGGTCCTCGACGAGCAGGCGGGCGAACTCGAACTCGGCGCCGTCCATGCCCTGGCGGGCGAGCTGGATGGTGAGGGCCTTGGAGCCGCGCATGGTTCTCAGGAACTCGATGATGTTGCGCACCTGCGCGTTGAGGTGCGTCTCGAGGACCGGCAGGGACGAGGCGTACGGGTCGAGCTGCGCCAGACTATCGCGCCCGGGGCCGAACAGGTCCGCGAGCAGGTTCGGCGAGGTCTGTGCGTGCAGCCACAGCAGGCACACCTGGCCGTTGTCCACGAGGTACACGCCGCCGGGCTCGATGCGGCTGAAGGACGTCCGGATCGCCGGCGGCATCCGTAGGTGGCCCGTCTCGTCGGGGAATCCGTCCTCCGGCTGCAGGTTGTGTATCGGTATCATCCGCGGGTATAGGTAGACGCTGAGCTCCGAGGCGCCCATCGCCCGGATCATGCGCATGTCGTGCACCCTCCGGTCCGTGGGCTCGCTCCCTCCCTTGAACGCCCTCGACTTGATCAACGCGAGCATGTACATCGTAAACTCCTTAAGCCTCTCCGGCATCACCAGCTGTCCCGGGGGGTGATTCTGCGAAGAGAAATTCTTTCGGTATCCTGCCAAGATGTCGATGGTCTTCTCCGTCAAGCCGAGCCGTATGTCCTTCAACGAGGCTGATGTCGAAGCCAGCCTCGAAGCCGCATCCTTCGCTAGAAGCGTGTAGATGGCATCCTGGTCGACAAATTTCATACACTCCCTGGGGTTGTCGCTAACGCTGGCAATGATGTTGGAACATCTAACTCGCCGTTCGCCAGATGCTGTGGTGTACAGCAGCGCAGACTGGAAGTGGGCATCGAGTTTCGAATCCAGCTTGCCATCATAACTGAACTTGACACCGATCGCCTTGTCGGCGTCGATGACGCCAATCTCGAGATCCGCCCCAAAAGTGTGCTGTATGAAGTTGCCGTAATAGTCAGCTATTTGTAAGCCATTGGAGCACCTGACTTTCATGAGAGCCTGGTAGCCCGTTTCGCGCGTGACCGCATGCCTGATCTCGAGAGAGAGCTTGGCGTTGTCGCGGCCGCTGACGAAGTTGGGGTAATAGAACGTCTCGCCGCCCGTCGTCGCCGAAACATGGCCTGTTACCGATTAGTCTCGTGATGGACACCATAGGATGTCGGGAACCTCACCGATCGTCGCAATGTCTAGGTATCCGCCAGACGGTGCAGCCAGGAAGAAATCCATGCCGACGCCGGCCGCGACCATTTTCTCCGCTATCTTCTTCCAATCTGGATGTTCGGCGGTGAAGAGTTTCTTGTCCGGCTCGCCTCCCAAGTATTTGCCGTCGTCCCTCATAAACAACCGCCCAGGACCCCACGTGGGCAACGCCGAGAGGGAGCATATCATCTTTCCTCCCGTCTTCTCCAATGCAGACAAACAGGACTTCAGCGTTGGCAACAAGGCAGGCTCGGCGTTCTTGATATCGGCAAACAGCGTTGGCAAGCGCGTAAGGAGAGTTGCTATAACGGCCCTCGATTCGTAAGGATCGACAAACAGGCCCTCGCTCAGTGGCACGAAGGGGTCCTCGATGTCAGGCATGACCATCATCTGCGCTTGTTCTAGGGCGGGCTGGCTACTGTTAACTCCCATTCTACGAGCTGCGCCGGGCCACTCACGTTGCAGTTGTAGAAGTGAATATCCTTATCGTACGTAACGAACCCGACCTTCGCGCCCGGGGGTATCCTCCGCTTCGGCTCGCCGTTCTCATCCTTCTCGTCGCTCTCGTCCGGCGCGTAGAGCGCAGCCAATATACCTTCACAGAAGGCCTCGACAAAACCCTTGTTGTAAGATTCCTGCGTGACGTCAATGACGAATAGTAAGTTAAGGCCCGTCGGCTCTCTGGTCCAGTACTCCTTTGGCACGATAAACTCAACGGTGCCTCGACACAGTTCTGGTCTTTGATCACGGTCCACCCTGACCCCCTGAGGCGTCGTGGCGCAGAAGTATTCCGAGGGCGTGTCGTTGGGGTAAGTGCATAGATTACAGACGAACTTGCTGCCTCCGGAGCGGAACATCATAAACGGGTTGATATAGGCACGACACCTCCGGCATCTAGGGGGCCCCTGGTCGCCGAAGTCGAGGACGGGAATTTCCGCTTCCCCTGCCGAAAGCTTCGCGAGAGGCTGTAATATGAGACCCAGCGGCAGACCAGTGCTGGTCAAGCCTTCATTGTTCGCGGGGATGCTATTCATGGTCAAGCGGGCGAACTTAGGAGACGCGTTGCCCTGATCGTAGGCGACGAAAGACACGGTAGCGGGAGGTGGTACGTGGCGTTCGAATGTGGGGTACACGTTGTTGAAGTAGTATTGCTGCGGCACGTCTCTCGAGATCGGAATGCTGGGGACATCGTCCGAGGATACTTGTCCGGTCCCCGATGCTGGCACCGGCTGCCCTCGGTCCTGCTGTGTACCCCTCGCCGCGAATTCGGCCGGCGTTGCTGGTGTGGCCGGGCTGAAAGCGGGATTGACGGGTGCCGGGAATTGGTTGGGAGAGGCCGGCTGGCCGAAGAACTGGTTGCCTCCCTGGATCGAGGGATCGGCATTCAGAAAAGCCGTGGCCGGTGTGCCGGCGGGCGGTATGCCGTTGAAGGCTTGTGAGGAGCCGGCAGGGGCTTCGACGGTGTGGAAAGCGTGACGGTCCTTCTTCTTCCTTCTTGTCGTATGATGCCCCTCTCCTATTGACATGCCGGCCATCTGTGAAGCGAGATCGGTGCCGTCTTGGGGTGGCGCCTGGCCTCCGTACGGACTGCCGGCCTGAGGCGGCGCATATCCTTGCGGGCCGGCGGGGGCTGGAGGGCTGCCATAGTAGGACTGCTGGCCCTGGGGCGGGACCGGCGAGCCGTACGGGGGTCCCTGTTGGAATTGTTGCTGGGCGATCGGTGGCTGGAACTGGGGAGGAGCAGGTTGTGTCGTGCGCCGGGGGTCGTTGGGATCGAGCTGTTCGCCCTGGCCAAGGGCATGGTACATGGAGTAGTCGCTCATGGTGGAGAAAGAGGCGCGCAAGAGGAACGCAGGACCTGGAAGGGGCAAGGTAATACGTAGAATACCGGTATACGAAAAAGAGTGATGATACGCTGCCTAGTTCTTTGGTTGAAGAGGGTGCTGGCGCGTTAAGTCTAGCAAAGTCTCATCCCCGTTAGGAGTATAGGAGACATATGCAGATTGGGGATGGTAGACAGCGGGTTGCGAAGATTCGGGATGATGATCCAAGGAATCACAAGTACGTAGAGCTGTCCATAGTATCCCGGATTGTACGATAACGTTAATTGTTCAGAGATCACACACAACGTAAGAAGAGGTGGAAAGAGGTAGGCGAATAAAGACAATTCGTGCTTCTTCTCTTCCCTTATCGCATGTGCTGCACGAGAAGCATGAAAGTGTCCTTATGGCCACCGTATTCACTGTAAATAAATAAATAAGTTTTACCTAACTTACCTATGTATGCAACTACTAAACTACATAGTAATAAGTAGGTAAGTATCCAGATGCCTCTTAGTGGGCACGTTGGCTCCGGAAACCTGCTACCACTAAAAATACGACATACCTAGGCTAACAGGGATCAGCATCCCCTTTGGGGTAAATACCACTACGTAGGTAACTAGGTACGGTACTTACTGTACGCCACAAAGCAAAGCGGCCTTCGGATATCGAAGTTGACGACCGCAAGTTGCAATTGCAGGTTCGGCGGCAAGTTGGGAACCTAGCTAGGTCGGGCATTACTAGGTAGGGAAGTAGGTAGGTAGGTAGGTGGTAGGTGGTAGATGGGTACTAATGTTCCATTAGGTACACGGGTAGAATTGACACGATGCCATTCCGGCTTTTCTCGATAATCCGAGCCGAAAACCCTTAACGTACAGTAGGTAAATGACATGGGCTCTCTAGGCTCGGATTGCAGGGTGCAAGGCGCTGCCCGCATCCCCTGGCCCTTGCAGTTTTGTTCCGTACAGTACAGTAGTTCGCCTGCAAGCCAGCGCTCTGGCCACATCTTATATCGATAACACCAACCGGCTCTCACCGTAACCCGTTTCGTTCACCTTAAATACAACTACCTACCGGTACTGTATACCTGGAGCTAAGAAAAGTCCCTTTTCCTAAAAGGCTGACCGTACTATGTAAGAAGTACCGATTAGCTAGAGATTAGAATGTGACATCCTTCCAAGGTTTCTTCATCAGTTTCTTTACAATATGCGACTTTCAGCATTCCTGCAAAAGGCACCATCCATCCTCATAACCTCCACCTTCTCTCTCTCCCCCCTGCGACCAGGACTTTAAACTCGTCGCCGATTAAGCCTTCGATCGCTCTTGGGTTCTCTTGATCTTCGCGGCGCGTCACTAAGAATATGGTGATCTCTTGATCTTTAGCGCGTTCAACCCTGGGATGATGCAACCATGTTTACCTTCACTCCACTTCAAGGGGTCCTCTCTGAATCCGCAGCGTCGCAGTCCATCTTGGAGCTCGATGGCGGCATCAAAATCTTGGTAGATGTCGGTTGGGATGAGTCCTTCGACGTTTCGAAGCTGAAGGAGCTTGAGAAGTATGCCACCCCATCCAATCCATTCTATGCGCCCGCCGCTCTCCGTTATGTATATCGTGACTATGATCATGGCTGACGGATATCTGGTGGCGTCCATCACAGGCAGATACCGACTTTATCCCTCGTCCTCTTGACCCATGCGACTACGAGCCACTTAGCCGCTTTCGCCCATTGTTGCAAACACTTCCCTCTCTTCACCCGAGTCCCCGTCTATGCCACCAGTCCCGTCATCGCCCTCGGCCGCACTCTACTCCAAGATCTCTATGCCTCTACCCCTCTAGCCGCCACCACTATACCAAACAGTTCGCTTAATGAGGCCTCATATTCCTCTCAGCAGATACCTTCAGACTTCCTCCTCCAACCCCCGACTCCCGATGAGATAGCGACATACTTCTCTCTAGTCCACGCTCTAAAATACTCCCAGCCCCATCAACCCCTCGGCTCGCCCTTCTCGCCACCCCTGAACGGCTTGACCATAACGGCATACAACTCCGGACATACCTTGGGAGGGACCATATGGCACATCCAACATGGCCTGGAATCTATTGTCTATGCGGTCGACTGGAACCAGGGCCGCGAGAACGTCTTCGCCGGAGCAGCTTGGCTGGGCGGCGCAGGGGGTGGTGGAGCCGAAGTTATCGAACAGCTACGGAAGCCGACTGCCCTTGTCTGCAGCAGTAGAGGAGGTGAGAAGCCCTCCCTTTCCGGTGGCCGCGCGAAAAGAGATGAGGACCTCCTGGAGAAGGTCAGATCCTGCGTTACGAGGGGAGGTACCGTCTTGATTCCTACCGATTCGAGCGCCCGGGTGTTGGAATTGGCGTATTTGATGGAACATGCATGGCGCGCCGATGACGACGGCCGGCTCAAGTCCGCAAAACTCTATCTTGCCGGGCGTAACATGCACAGCACCATGAGATACGCGAGGAGCATGCTCGAGTGGATGGATGACAGCATTGTCCGCGAGTTCGAGGCCGTTGTGGACGAGACGAAAAAGGTCAACGGCGGAACGGATAGGACGAAACAGACCAAAGGCGCTGGCCCGCTCGATTTCAGATTCTTGAGGATACTGGATAGGAAAGGACAGATCGACAAGGCACTCCGGTCCGGGAGCGAGGGCGAGGCGCCTGCCGGAAAGGTCATACTCGCCAGCGACTCGAGTCTTGAATGGGGGTTCTCAAAGCAAACCTTGAGGCACATAGCGCAGGAGTCCAAGAACATGCTGATTCTCACCGAACATCCTCCACTATCGTCGGACACCCGGCCTTCCTTGGCGAGGACCCTCTGGACATGGTGGAAAGCACGGTCCGAGAAAGGGACGTCGGGCGAGGAGGAGCAAGAACTGGAGATCGTCGATGCGCGGAAGCAAGCGTTAGAAGGAGGCGACTTGTCAACCTACCAACAATGGCTCGCACAACAGCGCCAGCTTCAGACGACCCTTCAGAGCCAGGGACCTACGACGCTGGAGTCTTCCGCCGATGTGGGCGATGACGTTTCCGAATCTTCATCCGAGTCGGATGATACCGACACCGAACAACAAGGCAAGGCTTTGAACGCTGCCACGACTATGGGTCAGACCAGTAGGAAGAAAGCCGCCTTGACCGATGCGGACCTCGGCATAAACGTTCTCCTGAAGAGGAAGGGTGTCTACGATTTCGATATCAGGAATAAGAAAGGGCGAGACCGCATGTTTCCTCACCCGGTCCGGCGGAGGCGTACGGATGATTATGGTGAACTGATTCGCCCCGAGGACTTCCTGAGGGCTGAGGAACGAGAAGATGGCGACGTCCAGGACAGCGATCAGGCGGGCAAAGGAGACAGTCAAGATAATCTTGGCAAGAAACGCAAATGGGACGATGCTGCGACCTCTAACAAGGGTCATGGGGCCGGCCCTAATAAGCGGCCGCAGCTCAAACGCAACGTCTCTGACGAATTCGAGACGGTTTTGTCCGACGAGGCGATCCCCGACGAGCTGGACGCTGTGCCAGACGACACGGAAGAGACGCCCATGGGCCCCTCTAAGCTCGTCGTGACGACGGAAAAGATCATCGTGAAGCTGCAGATCGAGTTCGTGGATTTCACCGGCATCCACGACAAGCGCAGCCTGCACATGCTGATTCCCCTTATCCAACCGAGGAAGCTCATCCTCATCGGCGGCGGCAGCGACGAGACCCTGGCGCTGGCTTCGGAGTGCAGGAAGCTGTTTTCGGAAGGCTCCATCGACATTTACACCCCGACGGTCGGGTCCACGGTCGACGCGAGCGTCGACACGAACGCCTGGGTCGTCAAGCTGGCCCCGTCCCTCGTCAAGCAGTTGAAGTGGCAGAGCGTGCGCGGCCTCAGCATCGCGACCGTGACGGGGCGGCTCGTGGCGGTGCCGAGGGAAGGCGCCGCGCCCTCCGGGGAGAAGGCCCTACTCACCAAGCGGCCGAAACTCGAAGAAGGAACCACCCCGCTAGTAGCCGATCCGTCATCGTCGTCTACGCCAACAGCGGCGGCCGACGACGAGAAAGGGAAAGAAACCGGGAAGGAAGAGGTGCCCGTGGAGCCGACGCTCGACGTGCTGCCCTCGAACCTGGCGTCGGCGACGCGCTCGGCGGCCGCGCAGCCCCTGCACGTCGGCGACCTACGGCTCGCGGACCTCCGCAGGGCCCTGCAGACGGCCGGCCACGCCGCCGAGTTCCGCGGCGAGGGCACGCTGCTCGTCGACGGCTCCGTCGTCGTGCGCAAGAGCGCCGCCGGCCGCGTCGACGTCGAGAGCGTCGGCCTCCTCGCCGATGCCGTAAACGGTGCCGCCGCCCAGATCTACGGCGGAGGCCGGGGCAGTGGAGGTGGGGGTGGTGCGTTCTATGCCGTTAGGAGGACCATCTACGAGAGCTTGGCTGTTGTTGCCGGCGCGTAGGATGCGTAGGGGAACAAAGGGGAGGAAGGGAGGGAGGGTTGTATAGCTAGTTGTTAATTCGTAGGTACGATGATCCGAATGGGGATGAGGATGAATAACATTAAATACCCATAACGATAGGCGGCAGAATCGAAGCTCTACCCGGTGTGAGTGAGTTGTCTTGGGGGCCCTGGGAGTTAATTAGACTTGTGTATGGCGAGGCTGTGGTACGGTTAATATCTAGTCCCTGGAACAGTCCCAACCGGGTAAGAGGGAAGACTTGAGGAGACCGTATGGTGATTCGTTCTGGTAGTTATTATATGACGATTTAACCAGGTAGAAGCTGGGGGAGGGGATATCTCCTCGCCGCTCTCGATACCTTGGGCTTCGGTCCTCTGGGTTGTTAGTACTCTGGGCCTTCTTCCGGCGATAGTCCATGTTGTGTTCTGCATCGTTGGTTGGGGTCGACTAGGATCTCGACGATTCCTCATTCCCCCTCTCATTTGCCCGTATGATGTTCATGGCATGCGTGATCTTAATGCTAGCTAATCCCCTGGCTTCTCCTGTGACCGGATTCCCGGGAGCGTGTAGAGCCTGGTGTCCGGTTCGCTGGCCGTGACGAACCCGGACCTGGATGGGTGTTCGCCCTTTCGCGTAGTCACTTGGTATTGCATTGGGCTCGTAAGTGGGAGTTCCTGCTAGGGTGTCCTGCTCTGCTGCAGGAATCGTTAGGAGACAACGGTGCTCTGATTTAGAGGATAGCGTGTCGCTCCGTATGTGGCTCTTCTTCTTGTCCCTTTTTCAATTCTTTAAATTTTCTTTTTTTTCTTTTTCGTAGGCAATGTCCCTAGACCTAGCTCATATGTTCAATGGAGCTGCTGCCATTTTTGTCGTCGGCCTCGCTGGCTACAGGCCCAGCTGCTTCGATTCTGCTGTGGTCTTTGTTCGTTAACGGAATCCTTAGGCCCCATGTCGACGTGTTATGTTACTGCCGTTGCCCATTTTTCTCGGCTCCGCCGGTCACGAAGTCATTTGCTGTATCACTGCTGGTGACCCTCCTACAGTCGATGCCCTTACATTATTGGCTTATATGTTCAACTACAGATATTGCTCCCTATATTACTGGCGCCCTTGGGCTGGTACTTGCATCCTTGGTGCTGCAGCAACTATTTCTATCAGTGACTTGCATAGATTATAAAGTGTGGATGTCTAATGGATTCAGGCCGTCAGTCTTGAATTCTATATCCCCTTTGGCACATGCCAGCCTGGTGTTGAGACCTGAGCGTCCGCCGTGGCAGCTGCTTTGCCCACTTTGCTGTTGAGTTGGATCATATGCTTAGATTTTGTAACAACCGCTGTTGATTTATGGACGTCCTCCACGGGTCATAAGGTTATATGCTGCTCTTGCCCCTTTTTTTGTCGAGCTAAAGGAGATGGTCTACGCAGTTCCTGCGTTCGTTTATTGAAATAACTTCACGGGCTGATAATATTTTGTGCTGTTGATACCGTGATTGCCCCTTTTCCTCCGTGGTTCACCTGGCCTATAATTCGCTTTTTCTCACCTCGACTCACCTCCCTAGGTGATTTTATACCCATCGACAGGAAATTGGCATGTGCGGACTATCCATCCCCGAACATGCGGAATATCCATCCTCCCACATGTAAATAATCTAAATTCTTTCAACTCATCAACATCGAATCCCCTCTCTTACTTCTGGCAGTTGGCTACACATCCACAACTCCATTTTCGCCATCAAGACACCTTTGACCTCTACTACAAGGTGTCCTGCCAACATCATCTGGTAAGTTTCCCGGCATTATCTTGACCTCTATTTTTTATTCTTCGGTGCCGGTAGACAAAGGCACTGTGATCTCCCTTTTTCGACGTGATTTCCCTACTATCACATCATCGCCGCAACTTTGTTGCTACTACTTCTTTGCCCCCCTCTAGTCACCATCATCTTTTTCGCCGTGGTTTCCTCGGCGCAACACTCTCGCCATAAATTCCTCGGTGCGGTTCTTCCTAACTACCTCTCCCTCCATCACTCATTCTCCATCTTCATATCGTCGATTCTCCTCCACAACCTCTCCCCCGCGGATTCTCATCTATCTATTCTCCTTCGCCAACTCTGCCTCAAGATTCTTCCTGATAGCGCCCCATTCAGTTTCTTGCCTATATACTCTATGAGCCCACCTGAATCACCCAGATACTGACTGGTTTTTCACAGTGGAGGTCAGCTACGCACTCGCCGCATGCTGCTGTCGCGCTTGCCGTGTGTCGTCAACTTTAGCATCTCCATTCATGTGATTGCGGCCTCCACTACAAAACTTCTGTTTCTTGGCGACCTTTTCGCACTTCGCGGTTACCATATATACTGCGGCTATTTGCATCTGGATACGAGGTATTTCGCCCTCAGTGATAATTTTATTGGCCAATTTCTATTTCGTCCTGCACATCCACGTTCAGCCAGGGCAACCACGTCGAGCCACAGCAACCGCGTCGTGGTTTCGGCTACCATCACTCTACTAGTATGACTTCACTCCCTACATCACCATTAACTTCAATGATTATCCTGACATCTACTAAGATCAGTGCCTATAGCAACATGTCCTTCTACCCCAAGCTCCCGAACGAGCTCAAGCGCAAGATCTGGGAAAGCGCCATCGAGGATCGGGCCATCCACCACTTCAAGCTCCAGCTGCCGAACCCCGACGGTGATGTCCAAGAGATGTCCATCGAGCCGATCACCGGCGCCGACTCGTCCAAGGCTTCAGCACAAACTGACCCGTCCCCCTGGCGCGACTTCTGGAACCTTTCGGCTGTGAACCACCTTTCACGACTTGTGGTGGGGCCGATCGAGAACCGTCTGACGGTCTGGGCGACCGACAAGGAGAGGCTGGCGCAGCTGGAGCGGAAGCCGCAGCGCGGCGGGGCCAGTGAGGCCGCACCTCTGCACTACGGCGAGCGGGCCACCATTAACGCCGCCCGGGACCTCGTGCGCTTCAAGCTTGTCGGCGAAGATTTGGATACCGGGTTATTGGAAAACTACTACAACCACCATCTCCTCCGGGGCATCCGTCATGTCGCCTTTGACTGGAAGATCGACGGCGGCCACGGCAAGAGCGACTGGTTGATTCGCCCCTTCGACTGCGTTGGCGATGGCCACGGCCATGACGGTGTGGTCCACTGCCACCATATCCTCTGCGATTTCCTCGCCCTATTTGAAAACCTAGAGACATTTTACTTCATCATCAAAGTCACCAAGGGCGAGATTAATATGCGTTGGCTTACTCAGCTCGAGAATAAAATGCGTCGGCAAGGCAATGCGGGTGCTATTGACCTCTCCACGCGAACGAGGCAGAAGAAAGCCCCCCAGCTCATCCGAGAGACTATGATGTTTTTTCGAGGTATGTATTCCCCCCCCTTCTCCTTTTTGCTCCCCACCCTACTGTCTCTATCTATTCCATTCGAAAAATACATGCGCGAATTCCTACCTACTATACACGTCAGGCTAACGTGGCCTAAAATTCCAGAAGCTGCGAAAGCAAACGGCTTGGAGGTCTTCCATGATAGAAAGAGGACTTATTACGAGGTGCGAGTGCAAGACACTCGGCGCCTGATCACGCACAGGCATCTCTGGAAGCTGCTCAGGAGGCTCGAGGACCGCTGGAATGCACGGCTAGTCGTGCGAACCCGCCAGAGCGCCGATGGCTTGACCGCTGAGCGCGTGCCAGAGCCCAAGTTCAAGGCCCTCGTCTACGCCGCCTGAGAGCAGCGGTTTGGTAGTGGCCGGGCAGGGAAGCACGAGTAGATGACTGCCCCTGGCTCCCGACGAGAGAGACAGAAGTTGATGAAAGCTGGCTGGACATGCAGGGAACCTTGGCCGTCTCAGATGGGAGATCCCGCCACCGTCGACCTGGAAGTTCACCGAGGAATGGTTTTGCTTTAGCTATAAACTGAATCAGTACTTTGCGTAGCACAGTAATGAATGAGATGCATCACGCGCGTCGTCCTTACAACTACCACTTACGTGCTAAGCTCCACGCTGTCATAGGATACTTCCGCACAGCCATGACAGTAATAACCTTGCTGTCGAACACCGATGCGTAATCATACTGTGGCTAGCTGAATATCTCTCTCTGCTTCGTTGCTACTTATATGATTATCAGTCTTCGGTACTGCTTAAGAAGCCAATGCGTATTGATCACATTGACCAGTGCTTCCATGATACATCTCGGCCATGATCCCCCGCTCCACAGCTACTGAGAGCAAGGATCGAGTCTGAGCCAAGGAGTCTCCCACACTTCGATCGATGGACGTCGGGCACCGCAAGCGGCAACCAGTCATCGTACGGCGAGTGTTCTGCCTACCCGAGGTGCCGTCCTGAGATTGACATCACGATGTTTATATATAAGTTCCTTCAATATTTTCCCAGCCTGTCTTGAATATCAAGGCGTAAATTCACGATGGTCGTAGAGTGCGGCTCGGTTCCGCGTGATATACATTCTGCACTGCAACTGGTGAGCCGTACCCAGCTATCTGTCGAGGCTCACCAGACCAAGACCCTAACGTGCAGGTACTAGGCCTCTCAAGTAAATGGGAGCACGTACTATGCTCATGAATATGCGTTCCAACAGGCGTTTTGCTTATGCTTTTGGTGTGGTTCGGGGTCGAGAGCCCGCCGAAGATCGGATCCACATTGTTCCCAGCATCGGTGGCAGGACTCATCACTCTCTTCTTGCCCTGCTGCCCTCGGAGTAGGTACTAGGAGACAATCCTGTATGATGCATTGTCGGTTTATGGAGTCAGGGTAAATGATGCCGTCTCTCCTCAGAACTCAGGTCATCAAATAACTGATTGTCTAATAGGGGGGGTGGTTCCTGCGATGGATCGATGTCCCTTTACGCCGTCCTTCGTCTTGCTTCCCTTGACGCCCCCCATCAGGATCATCGAAGTGTTTAAGATCGTCGCCGTCCTCGGTGAGTAGCGCTATTTGGCTTCTGTACCTTCCAACTCCAGTTTCTAAACCAAGCAACCATCGAGTTCCTGGCCACGATGGTCCTCACGGCGTGCATGACCCGAAGTCTGCAGCTAATCTTCGGTTCCTTAGAGGGGGATGACCGAGCGCGCAGAAGGACTGGGTCAGTATGAGCATGAGATTCCAATGATCGCCAAACCCAGATCTGAGGACGCGACTCCAACTCCGGGTACCCTATCAGAAATATCCTCCCCCGTAGATGTGGTGAACTTAAATCCGCCGTCTGGAACGCAGAGTCCTCCTAGCGTGCGCATGCCGGAGGAATCCAGCTCGCCAAACCCTTGTGAGCACGCCGACGTCGTACAGCCGTAGCTCCCTCCCTAGGTTCCGCTGACTACTCCACGCTCAAGTAATGGGCAGCAATGATTTTCAGGCCCTTGGATCTCTTCATCCCATGACGCATTGTACGCGAGAATTCCGCCCTGCTATGCCGACGGCTATGCAATGCCCCTGCACCTAAGCTTCGAGGTCCTGGCTTACTTCGCCGTCGCCGGCGATCCCTCGAAACTAGCGCCAATACCTACACCTCGTGCCAGTATCCTCCCTCTTCGCCACCATGAGCGGCACCCTCGGCGTCCTGGTCGGGCGGCACGTACTCGCGTCGCTGAGGGTCCCGGAAGGTTAGTTCGGTTACCTGCGTGTCTGGAGGCGATTGCTAGCTGGACAAACAAGCTGTACGTGTGTGCATGCGAAGAAGATGCTGAATGCGGGTAATATTCAGATGATTCCGTCACAACGCTCGGTGCGAATTCGCCGGTCACAGCCACTGCGCTCCTGCTGAGGACCGACCCTCGAGCTGCTGCGCTGTCGAGTCTCTCGATGGCCCTCTTCGGCACTGTTACTGTGCTATTCACCTCGGTTTCTCCGACCTCATCCGCGGTTCGGTCTTTAGTGGACAATGGACGATCTAACCCTCACAGTGGAGCGCTTATTCTGACGTTGCTGGACTAACCGCCCCAATACTTTACTAATACCTGGGAGCTATATTTCTAGCTCTATGTTGATCGTTCCGATAACCTTGGATGCCTGTTCATGTCACAAGATCTTTATACCGAAATCTCATCCAAGCGGGGTATAGCTGATGAATAGGACAACTGGGTATCAGACCTTAATCGAGCTTGGGCAGCTGCTGGGAGGGACGGGTGCTTCGAATAATGTGATGGAACACCTCAATCCTTGGTTCCTGAAAGGCATCTAGAGTAAAATATGTAAAATCCTTTAGAGGCCTATCTCTACAATTTCTGTTCATCTGGCGACAAGAGTCCTCGCTGTCAACCCATCTTTGCCACATATGCTATGAGTTGGCGCCCTGGCACACAATACTGTTCCCAGCCAGTTGAAAGCCATCGCCACCTAGCTCCTGCCCTTTTATGCCACCATACTTCGTCAATAGCCCTTGACAGCAGCATGCACCGAGAGACAATACCCTAGGTTGACAATAAGAAACCCCACTGCTTCGCAAGCCAATTCGGGACTGACAAGTCAAATTCCCCCTCGCCCAGGTCCCAGAGGCAGGCCTTGGGCCTAGCCGCGTGAAGTCCCCTGGGACCTGGTCCAACGAAAAACACGTTACACGCGCGCAGCGCGTTTGGATGCGCGGATAGTTGAGGACCTTCAAGTCGCGTCTACGCGTCTAACGTAGAATCTGTGGGACTAGTGGGTCATACGAGGTTATTACCCTAGTATTCTAGCACCAGTAGCGATCATAACGCGCATTCTTGTCTTCATAGTCATTAACAGGCACTCACTTTACGTGCGTTTAACATTTTGGACTGCAAAATTGTCAAGATATGTTGGTATCTTGAAATGATTCCAGCTCAGAAATTGAGTGAAGGTACCCTATTTTGATGTTGTACCTTACTGTCGTTCTTCCATGTCCCAATATAGTTGGCTTGCGGAGAACAATAGACTGGAGGGGCAGTTCATAAGGGGGTCGCGATACTGCGTGTACACCCAAGCTGATTGGTTGGCTTGTGCCAATTGGGTCGAACCTAAATATATGCTATGCCACGATAGGCAATAAGTAAATAAACTGATAAGCAGCACGCATAGGCCCATCACGACCTCGGACTTGTTTACTTTATTGAGCGCGATCGCGACCGGAATAGTCGATATCTCCTATTATAAATTCAATGGATCCTGTGATTGCATGTGCAATTGGCGGTTAAATCCCGTAACTAACTCTATCCTTTATCGCCCATTCTCCTAATATGGATGGAATGGCTGATCTCCCCATTGCTCTTCGTCGCACCCCTCGGAGGAGCCTCGGTGGGGCAACGGCCACGATCTCGGCGCGACAGAAAGATGCGGCATCACATGCAGCTACACCGAATGGGAAAGTAAGATCCAAGAAGAGGGTCCGCTTCTCCGACCCGGGCCCAGAAGCCGGGCGCCACGATGCATCCTCCACAGGACTAACCCCGATGGTCCGTCGGTCGACATTGGGAGTCACGCCGTCACCCAAGCGCAGGAGGCAATCAGCACCGTTTAACCGAACTCGGAATGTAGGTGAAGATGAGACAGTCAAATGCGATAACGTGATCCGTTTTCCCTCGCTGCGCCAAGTCCTCGATGACAGGGTGAAGCGGCGGATTCGGCGCAACGGGCTAAGCGAGGAGATGAACGCCATCGACGCCGAGAAGCGGCGCCGGAACGTGGAGCACAGGGCCGAACTGCAACGTCTGCGGGACGAAGTCGCTGAGAAGGATGCGGAGATCGAGCGGCTGCGAGACGCCACCACTATCCGGGACACCGCTCGGATTGTGGAGTTGGAGCAGGAGGTTGTGGCCCTAAAGAACGCACTGAGTGAGAAATCGAAGGCCGAGGAAGACGAAACACTGGGCTACGAGTGGACAATGGCTGCGCGAGATCCCTTCTCGGACAGCTACATGGATGATGAAGCCTTCGGGGACACCACCATGGCGGACCTCGCATACAGCACGCCGTCGCGGGCAAGGAGGTCATTCCCTACTCCCCCGTGCACTAGTCCGCCGCCTTGCACTAGTCCGACGATGCCTACGACGCCTTGTTCCTTCCGGAGGGGTGCACCAGCCACACCATCTCATGCTTCAATTCAAGCGTCACTGCCTGACCCTGAGAAGGAGGCACTGGAACAAGAACTAGGTTCTCTACGTCTCGAGCTGAACAAACTGACAGAGACCCTCGAAGCGCATGACGTGCTGAAGGCGCGCCTCGCGTCGAAGCTCTCCGCCGCCTCCTCAAACTCGGAAAACAAGGAAGACGTCGAAAGCCACCTCGACACCGTCCTACAGAGCTTGTCGGACCGGACTGCCGCTCTGCTGGAATTAAACTCGTCCCTCAGATCACTCGGCTTTCAGGGAAACGACGCGAGCGAGATCATCGCCTCGCTCGCAGCCGCGTTCCGCGCCGCGCGGCTCGAACTCGAATACTTGACGCCAGGAGAAATCACGCTCCCCCTATCCTCTCGCGGCGCCGAGGTCCTAGATCTCGTGCTCGCGAGCCTCCGGGACCTGGCGCGCAAGAGCCGCGACGACGACCAGTCCATCGACGAGTACCACGCGCTGGAGCTGTCGCTGCGGCAGCAGCTGGGCGCGCGCGTCGAGGCCATGGACAGGCTGAACCGCGAGCTGGAGCGCAGCGGCGCCAAGCTGCGCGAGAGGGACGACCGCATCGCGGACCTGGAGGTCGGGCTCGACCGCCTCAAGGGGGCGGTCCGGGACTATGGGCGCGACATCTCGGAGCTCGAGAACCTGGTGCAGCGCCTCGAGACCCAGGGGCACGCCACCGAGGCGCGGCTGCAGAGCGAGGTCGCCGCGGCGCGGGCCGCTCGCGGCGCCGCCGAGGCCGAGCTCGAGCGGCGGACCGCGGGCGCCGCGGACCTCGAGGCCAAGCTGGCGGCCGCGCTGTCGCAGGTGGGGAGCCTGCGGGACGAGGCCGCGGCACTGCGCGCGGACAGCACTGCCCTCAACAGGTCCCACGGCAAGGCGCTCGCGCTGCGCGACGCGCGCGTCGCCGAGCTGCGCTCCGAGATCGACGGCGTCAACGCGGGCCTGCGCGCCGCGCACGAGACAATCCGGCGCCTGCGCGTCGAAAACGCGGGCCTCGCGGGCCGCCTTGAGGACGAGAGGGCGCGCGCCAGGGAGGCCGTCGACGCCGTAAAGGCGGAGCTCGAGCGCGTTGTGCACGAGCGCCCCGGGCTGCTCGCAGGGCCGGCGCGCGAGAGTAGTGGCGACTGTATCGCGTCGCGGACGCGGAGGCGGAGCTCGAAGGCCAAGGCTGATTTACTGCCAGGCAAGGCGACGAGGAGGAGAAGATATGATAGTGGGTTGGGTTTCTCAGATGAAGATGGGGCCGATGCGGGCGAAGTGGAGTTGGTGTAAGACGATGTGGATGGTGTTTATCTAACGCCAGACTATCTATCCTTTGACATTCTCCTTTGTTCACACCTAATCGCTGTTGGTTGGTGCAGGCTGGGACTCAGGTGAGGCGTTACGAGACGGCAGCTGGCGTTTCGTTTGGTGATGTTCCTCCGTGCGGCTATACATGTAATGCGATTGATAATTACCTTCCGCCGAATCTTTTCATAGTCTCACTGGTCCTGCCATCTTAAGCTTGAATTGTTTACATGAACCTTCTCTTAGGGGTCTACAAGGATTCCATTATACTGGCATGTAAGTGAAGCCAGTTTCCAAGTCACTACGGTCATTTCAAGTCGTAGACTTCGTCATTCGTTCACTTACACCCGTATCTGGGATATCCCAACGGTCTCTCGACTCTAGAGACCTTCCAGTGTATATCCTAACCTCGGAAATACGGAACTTGGGCGCTGCGTATCTAGAATATATATGATTCCCACAGAGCCAAGAAGCATCTGCAAAGGAGAATGGCTGTTCTCAAGCTTACTCAATCTGCAGTCATGGATCAGTTTTCTGGCTTCCAACTTGCCTGAACAGACGCGGCAATGCTTGGTCCACTTTCGGGAACGAGGAACCTAAGCCGGATAGCCGGAAGCGACGTCCCGTCCGGCCGGGTCTCGGGGCAGTTTGGGCAGTGATCTCCGTTGTTGGGTCACTTTGTGGAAAGATGCAGTTTGGCGGTAACATCGCATGTCACAGATATTATACCCATTCTTCGTCAGAAGTGGAGGCATTCCGGTTACTAGTAACTCCAGCGGCAATTCCGGCAAAACAAAGCTGTTTAAGGTATTCCACACTCGGCATTCCTACGTCTTAGATGTTTTCGAGCACGATGTTTTAGACGTTTGGAATTCATCAGTCCAATATCTGTCAATCGTTGTCGGCCCGTGGGTTGTTGATGTTCGGCATGCCGCCCATGACTACCCACTAAGGCAGGTATTCTCTTCTGTACGTTTAATAAATATCATCTATTGGCTAATCTAGTGTCCGCAATCATATTAATCCCGGTATTATAGGAATGGCCTGTGGAAGAGGCAACTGCAGTAATGCTGTTACCCCCCGTGGAGTCGTCATGCTCAAGGCGGCAGGCCTAGAGCGTATCTCTGCGAGAACGCTTCACTTATTGGGCTTTCTTTGTGGGTCGGCGGGGGTTCAATGGCGGTTAGATGTTAGGATTGCGGCGGTTGGTGCGCGGCGTAGGGAGAACACGATGAACAGCATCTGCATGCCTCGCATGGAGTCCCGTCTAGCTTTGGTCTGCCCCATTCTTTGAGCCTCGGGAAGAGTTGCGCTGCCATCACGGATAACTTATGTCCTCGTGCGTGACGTGCCATACCCGGCAGGTACTTTACCTGCTCGCCTCTCGCCGGACTGCCTTAAAAATTTCCTTTTTCAATTCCATCCGCGTTCGAATTTATCATGGCTGAAGATCCTACCAGGTCGCAGACCGCGGAGACCGCCTCCGAAAGGCCGGCGCAAGTCCAATCGGCGGAGTCTTCTGAAGCCACGAGTGCTGGACATCGACCATCCGACGCACCAATCACCGCCGGAGCTCCTATAATTGTGGCGGCCCCTCACGAAGTGGGTGTGAACCGTCCCTTAGTCAGAACCTTTTGTGCTGTTTATGAGCATGGGCCGAACCGAAGCTAATTGTTTGCTTGGTTGTACGTATAGGACAACGACGCCGATGATTTAGATTCATCTCTTGGCGATGACAGGTGTGTTATTCTCCCGCGAATTGCCTCCTGCGTCGCAAAACGAAGCCTTTGAACTCTGAAGGAACCCACGATTAGTGTTATGCGTTTGACCTTAATTAATCCCTTGATAGTGTTAGTTCAACGGCCTCGCTATCTGCCAGCATCTTGGAGTACCGCACTCTCCATGGACGGACATATCATAGCTCGAAGCATGAGACTGAGTACTGGGGACCCAACGATGGTCGACACTTGGAATCGATGGACATCAAGTACGTAGTGGAATTCACAGATGAATGGGGCCATTGAGCGCAAGTTACTAATCGCTTCTAAGCCATCATTTCTTAACCCTTTCGAATTCGGGGAAGCTCCACCTGGCGCCATTGAAGGATGACATCAAAGTGAGAATCTGGAGAACACGCGCTATACAGTAGACATTGCTGACAGCCTGAAGAAAGTCCTTGATGTGGGCACCGGTACAGGTAATTATAGTGCATAGGCTCCTTTTCGCTTCTACTGCTAATCCGCACTCTCTACATCCAGGACTATGGGCTATGTAAGCAGTTCCCCATCCTGATAACGATATCCTACTCATACAAGACAGTGATTTCGCAGATGCCCACCCTGGTGTCGAGGTGATTGGCACTGATCTCTCCCCAATTCAACCTGCCTGGTGCCCCCCAAACATGACATTTGTGATCGATGACGCGGAACAAGAATGGACCTTCGCTCCTAACTCCTTCGATTTCATCCACATGCGCTACTTGCTAGGCTCCATCCAGGACTGGCCTAGGCTGTTCAAGCAGGCGTATGCTGCCCTGAAGCCGGGAGGCTACATCGAAAGCTTTGAGTCTGAACCGGATTTCATGAGTGACGACGGCACCGTCAAGCCGGATTCTGCCCTGCGGAGGTGGGCCGCTCTGTTCGGAGAAGCTGGCCGGAAGCTTAACAGGCCCTTCACCGTCCTAAGTGACGACTTGCAGAGGAAGGGGATGGAAGAGGCAGGGTTCATCGAAATAAATGTAACAGACAGAAAGGTAAGCGGACGGACACCAACAGCTATTTGACGAGGACTAAACGTTTCTTAGGCCCCTATTGGCGGCTGGCCACAGGATCCAGATCTACAAGAAATCGGCCAGTATGCCCAGCTCGCGCTAGAACAAGATTTGGAAGGTAAGGTCCAGTGCACCCCTTGAAAGATGGTAGAGGCTCTGAATCGGTGTGGCTCACTACTAGCCCAGGTTACATCACATGGGTGTGGAATACAGTAATGAAATGGCCGGCGGATGAAATGCATATCTTCATTATGCAATTTCGGAAAGAACTTCGTAACAGGAGCATACACACATATGCACCCCAGAGGGTGGTATTTGCACGGAAGCCGGAATAGCTATGCCTCGGAACTGGGTCGCATCACGGGAAAATCTAAGAGAAATAATATAAGCAGCGATATTATGAGCACGCAATGGAATGAAAGAATGCTTAATGGGCATGATCATATTTCCGGCAGTATATTCGTGACATTGCGCGCAAAACCTGGCTAGAGTACATTTGACTGGTGAAATAGGTACTGAAATGAAGCCCCTGAAAATCTGTTAGCGCTGATATTAAACTCGAAGAGAATCGGGAGAAGGCTGATGTACCTGTTTTCAATCTATTCAACAATCTGTACTGCTATCAGGGTTCTTCAATAATGATTTCACGTTCATCGTCGGGGGGCTCGAAGCCATCCCAATAGTGGTCCGGCACTTCGTTCATGACATCATACACAAAAATCAGCGTTTCTGCCATTTCATCACCTCTCCACAATCCTCCTACAAAGAATATCTTGCTCTTTTGCGCCGCGGTAGATAAGCACCAATATTGCGCCCTTAGCTTTGATCAACCCTTTTCTTCTCGTCTCTGTCTTCTCTGCTGTAGAAACGATCTGTCCGGTACGACGTCCTTCGTTCCCGCATCGAGGAAGGCTAACCAAGAGAGTCTCCATTCGCAGCAGGCGGCTTATTGGTATTTTCGTATTTATCGAAGGTATAGCACGCTTCGTGCAACCTTGGATTTTGAGAGATGGTCGCGTCTACGGATAGCTGCTCGAAATCGGGGTGAGCTGCGAGTATCGCCTTAGACGGCGTCGATTTGCCAGCGTCTGGGTAGGTCTGTCAATAACTATATTAACACCTTCATGGTGTCTGTGGATTAGCCATTTGATCTTGAACTGGTCGTAGCCTACCGGGGATCCCGCGTGTCATAACGACTACTGGCCTCCGGTCTGCTGGGGTTCTACGCAGTTGGCTCTCTAATGTACTTGGAGCGCGGTCCATAATGACTTGTTTCAGCTTGCCCGTGTATGATCATAACCTTTTAATCCTTTTAATCCTGTTTCCCTTTTCCGTTATCTGCGTGGTTGACTCTCTCGCTCTTGAGCGAGTCATCTTGTTCACCCCCTGGCAATGGGGATTTAAGAAACCAACAGAACGACGGGATTTGGTAGAAACCCGCTACCACTTCGAAACGTAACCTCCTGAATCCCTTACATAGAATACGTCAGACCTGAAGTGCCGGAAAGTGCGAGGCCCTACGCTATCGTGGGTCACTGTCAGGCCTTGTAGAAAAAATCCAGTCACCGAGGAATGTAGACTACTGTGGAGTACCAAAAGTGATATCCTATGTTGAGTTAATGCTCTCAATTTGATACGTAACCCAAACACCCAAAATTCGGATAGATTCATTCCCATTTTCAAATTTCCAATCTACCCATGCCTTGATAAACGCGTGCCCTCATCGTCCATGGCACCGGCCCACCCCGTCCCAGTTCAGGCTCACGGCCCGTTGAGAGAGGAGGGAATATCAACGGGGCCTCAATGATCAGAGGGTGATTCGTCCTCACTTTCATCCGGCTCGTAACCCGGAACCACCGTGGTGAAAATATCAGGCGGTGTGCTGTAGCGAGAGGTCCTAGTGGACCGAGTCCAGGTGCTGAAGGTGGTTCTGTGCCTCCAAGAAGACGAGGACGTGGAGGTGGTATCACAGGGCGTCTCCGGGACCTCGGTCGAGTACGGCGGGGATTCGCTTACCGTGCAGTCCGTGTCCCACCAAAAACAGTCAGTGCTCGACGACCTGGTGCTGAGCGACGAGGACGAGGTGGATGTGCACCACCAGTAGTCGTACGTGGCGCACTGTTCGTCGGGGTCGTAGGTGATTGTCGGTTCTGGGAAGGGCATTGTGAGAGAGTCCCAATCTAAGGTGCTCGTGGGCCCAAAGGTGTCCGACGAGGTGGTGGACGTCCGACGGCGGCTCCAGCTGCTTGACGATGTGCTACTTATCAAGTAGTCGGTATCAGTCGGAGTGGGGTCACACCACCAACCGGTGCACCACGAATCAGAGTCAGTCAGAGTAGAGTCATAATCGGTCGACGTGTACTCCTCAGACGTGAGGCTAAACCAGTCGTCGGTGTGAGACTCGGACATGGTGGGAATAGACAGTGACTCAGGAATCGTGAAGGTAGGCAACCAGGGATTCTCGGTTGAGGTGTTGTCCCATAGAGTAGTTGTCGAATTGTACGAGAGGGTACTGCTTCCAGTCGAGAGCCTCCTGGTGGACCTTGGTGTGGAGGACGTCGAATGCATGCGCGAGGACCTATATCGAGTGCTACGGCTGGTGGGGCCATCGGAGCAGTAAGGGTAGTCAGGGCACCAGGAGAAGGTTGAGGAAGTGGAGGTATCCCATGGCTCCTCCGAGGACGCCGGGATGAGCGACGTACTGAACGAGACCATCCTGGTGATGGACTTGGTGGTGGTGTGGCATGTCTCCGTGGCATAGTTGTATACTCCGTGACGGCATATCTCCTCGACGTATCTGCTCGTGGTATAGACAGGAACAACGGAAGTATACCAGTCCTGGTTTCGAAGTTGTCATGTGAGTCTTGGCCCCCCTTTACACCCAGGATTATAAGGCGGAAGGTACAGGGCAGGTTGGAAGTTGAGGAGATGATCTGACTTACGGTCGCTGTAGCGTAGGGGTCTGAGGTTATCGCGGGCTCATGGGTTACAATACCCAAGCTTGAGTGCCCGGTGGCCGTGGGAGTAGGGAAGCTCTTCGTTGACGAAGAAGTATTGCCCATATTGACCGAGGTTAAGAAGAATCGTTGTAGATGGGAATATACTCTGATCTTTAATTTTGGTTCAAGATCCGAGGCTCGTCGTTATGGAGAATCCGAGGTGTTCGCGACGAAAGTGGAGAAATTATGTGATATCCTCTTCTTCTTCCGCCTCTTAGGGGGACTGAACTGAACTGCTGGCCACATTTACGCAGGACGACTCGGGATTGTATTTATTATCAAGAATTCTGCACAAGACTATAGAACAGAGGATGTGTCGTCATTTCTCTGTCTTCGCCCAAAAAGAACTAGATTACGTATATCGTTGCAGGCAGGCATAACGCAGGGATACATTCTGACGACTAGGAGAAGCATTTCGCCCGATCGCATGAACACACATGCGATGGACTGACTTGGTAAGGGGTTAGACAAGAGAGAGCCGAGCATGTATATAACCGCACTCACCCGTCCAGCGATTCCGGCTTGCCGTTTAATGTTTGTCTATTGGCTCCTTTGACTTCCATAACTATGTACCGGATGCCCACGAACGCAACCTCGTGGAAGCCGAGGAGGCGGAACATCTTTCTCGTTTGACCCCAGAACCAATATCACAGCATCACATTTTTCTGTCCGACTTCAAATCTCTACCCATTGGGGATAGTCGATAAGCAAAGGCAGACTGCTATTGCTGCCGGGGACTGGAGCGCATATAACGATGGTGGCTGCGGCTCTGTGGAACAACGGGAGGTTACATTAGGAACGATCTCAATTCGAAAAGAATGCAAAACTAGCGAGGCCGGTCAGACAGCCTACCGACATTCCGAATTGTTGTTGTGTTACCGCCACTAGAGCACAATGCATGATCTGTCCTACGTCGATTCTGTAGCTCTTTGATGCAAGGTCTCCGTACATCAAAGCCTATGGAGTTTTAGACATCCCAGGAGGATAGGGATATGAGTAGACTTACCGAGTTTGGGTGCGACCAAGCTCTCCACCAGAAGCATCTATCAAGGTATCTTCAAGAGATGGTCGAAAGACATGTCTGTACTGATAGCCACCTGGATGGGACGGTCTACTGGTTCTCTTGTAGATGAAATGCGACAATGCTAAGGTTGAAGAGGTGCAGCGTGAACTACAGACGGTTTAGGAGACCGGCTGCAGATCTTGCTATTGAGAATTCGTCCTTCGACACTTACCAAAGAGTAACGTTTCTCATTGCATCTATACGGTACCTTGTAGCACCACATGTTGCTTTTGTGTCTTACACATAAAGTTAGGGATTGTCCCCAACGTTCTGGCATTGGAACAGGCTTTTAGCCAGTTATGCTTTGATTAAACCCCCCAAAGACGACTATGGTATACTGATGGAGTGTCGAACTGCCCCTTTATGTCGAAACCATATGGAGTATTGATCCCCAAGCAAATTGCTGTGGCCTAATTTTGTCGCACCTAATAAAGGGAGCACAGGGCACGCGGATACGCTGGCACATGCAAAGAGCCGGACTCCCAACCTTACTATGAGCTAATGCAGCAATGGCAATCCAATCATATTAGTGGTAGTTGATCAGATATATGGTTGTACAGTCTCTTTAGACGAGTTATGCTATTCGCACATTAGTTATTTACTAGAAGCTGCACATTACTTTTCTTTTAGACCTGCTATCGGCCTGCCACTATCTTAATCATCTTATAATACTTAATAATCGTAACTAATTCGGACATCAAGGTTCCTAACAAAAAAATTAAAAAGTCCGAGTCTCAGCGGAGACTGCTTAGCAGCTCGTTAGGTGCCAAACAGTTCCCACCACTTCCAATCGCATACAAACCAATTAAAAGAAGCAAAAAATCTCAAATACATCGAAGTGAAAAAAAAAAAGAAATTTTTTTTTTTTACTGCGCATTGAAAATTGTGTACACCCCATTTCACATCAAAACTTCCTAAAAGCTCACCCCTTTCATTAATAGGTAGCTCCATTAACTTACTTTAATAAATTTAATAGAAATGCTTATTTTCAATAGTTTCTTCTAAGTCTAACGTAAATATCTTCGTCGAACTTTAATATGAATAGTTCCCCAGTTAGCGTTTGGAATAACATATGTACTACAAGATTTCTCTAGTTCTCATACAATATGTATAAGGCTTGGCACGTTTTTAAACTTTACATCTACGCTTCTGTTTTTATATATTAAGCATCTCTAATGTAATACCACCTAGTTATAATTTTACTATTCTATTTCTGGAATTTTAAACAATATATTCAACGCACAGTCATTTTTACACACGAAACCCATACAAGTGCAAGTTACTCCATCTCTCCTAGAGCGCGGGGCAAGTCTTGGTTTGTTCTGGCGGGGTGATGTCGTCTCCTTCCTCTATTTGGTTCTGCCATTTCCGACCGCCCTCCGGTTCTTCAGTAACAGGCGCCGGAGGACCATTCATCTTTTGGATTGGTGTCGAGGCTCCCAGTTCACTCATGATGGTCTTGAGAAAGTGAAAGCACCATGATCTCGTGTTCACTGTATCTGCGTACGAACGAAATGCTATAATGGCTCCAAAGACCGAGTGGGCTATCCTGCAAGCAATTTCCGATCATGCCGACCGAATTACAGGGTCATCTGGGCTGGGTGTTGTTTTGAAGGGTGACTATCATGCTTGTGACTTCTTGCCAAATAACCACGGGAATAAGCAGGTAATCATTTTCGAGAAGTCCACCATTCAAGACTCATCGGATGCCTGTTCGATATGCTCCCTACTTCTGGAAGCCACAAATGCCCATCTGGTTGGCCGGAGTTGGCAAACGACTACTCTGACGATGGTGAAAGATTACCCCCGTGATCTATTCTTTGTATCAGGTGTCGATGCGGAGAAAGACGTTCTTGAGCACAGTCGTTTGTTCTTTTTCTATACCGAATCCGGTTCGTAATCATACCCCCCTTCACAAAATGAATTTGACTAAATTTGGTGGCATCCTACCAGATTTCTCTGCCGTTGACGCTTTCCCATTCAGAGCCCTCTGTAACGTCGAAGATATCCCCCGCAATACCTCGTCCCATGCGAGTTTCCTGTGGGCAAAGCGTCAGCTGGACAGCTGCGACGCGAATCACGAGTGTTTGCGTGACATTCAGGGCTCGCTGCTTCCAACAAGAGTCCTCGACATATCAGAAAGCTCGGGAGGATATGTGAGACTTCTAACTACAACAGGCCAACAAGCGCGATATATCTGTCTAAGTCATTGCTGGGGTGATACGGCATCAATGACAAAGACAACTAAAGGCATATTGAACGCCCACATTAAAGGCATCCGGATCGCGAACTTGCCAAAAACCTTTCAAGATGCCATAGACGTTACAGGGCGTCTTGGCGTTGACTACCTGTGGATCGACTCGCTTTGCATCATACAAGATAGTGAAGAAGACTGGGAAAACGAAGCGTCTAGAATGGCTGATATATACGAGGGCTCTTACGTAACTATCGCAGCCACTGCATCAAGAAACGGAAATGAAGGTTGTTACTGGTCTGTTAGGCCAGAGATGCATGAAAAGGTCTTCAAGTACACCGCGCCCAACGGTGTAAGGACCAATATCCATTGCCGACCGCCCTATAACCATTTTGATCTCAGCGTTGGAATTCGCCACCAGTCTGGAAACAGCGACTTTCCGCTTCTGGAGAGAGCCTGGGTATTCCAGGAACGATTTCTTTCCTCAAGAATGTTACACTTTTGCAGCTGCGAATTGGTCTTCGAGTGCCGCAGTGGTGTTCAATGCCAATGTGGCGAAAGTACGTCTGAAAGTGGGCTCAAAGAAGAGTTTAGTCGGATTCTATCGGACGGCCCCTCACTCCATGCCTACCAGCCCAATAAAGGGTGGTGGGCAGTGATACGGCGGTATACCCGGCTAAGCCTTACCTACGACAAGGATCTCCTGCCAGCGTTGTCTGGGATATCTAGACGAATGGGGTCAGGCAAGCCGCCGAGCGACTACGTTGGAGGAATTTGGAGGTCTACCTTGCCATACAGTCTTCTCTGGTGCGTTAGAGAACTTAGCCTTACCCCGACGGCAGCTATGAATGTACCCGGCCGAGCCTCTAGTCCTCGAGCACCATCGTGGTCCTGGGCGTCTGTCGTCCGCCCAATCTCTTGGCAGTTCCCTCGTCCACTGGGAAGTAAAAAGACATTGAGCTTGATAGAGCATATCTCCTGCGAATTGCAGGGCAGAGATGTATACGGACGGGTCAAGGGAGGCATTTTGCGAATGAGAGGCCCCCTTTGTTCCTCAGATTTGAGTTGGTACGAACGCGGCGCAAGCTCTGGCACCCTGCTACCAGGCTCCTTTAAACTATTAGTGGTTCCACAAGAGCTAGGAGGGTTTTTTCTCCCCGACTACCCATTCTACTTGAAAGAAAGCAGCCCGATAGCTGTAACTTGTCTTTGGATATTACCTTCATCCATGCTCATCCTCAGATCCATGGGGCAGGGAGGAACGTATGAGCGAATCGGCTTATACTACATCGCTGACTCATTAGTTCTCAATCCCCTGGAAACCGTTGCCGGAATCAGATACGGGACTATCGAAATCGTATAAATCCGGTGCAATATTCTTATCAAGTAATGAGAAGTCTCCGAAAATTGCTTCTAATTATCTTGTTTCGTGTGCACAGCCCGGCCTATCAGGCGGTTTCCGCTCCAGAAGTTGCTGCCCGCTATGATCTTACGCCCTACTTTTTGCTCTGAACCATTCCCTGTACCCAGGAAGGTTAGTGTCTCTTTCCCTGCCGGTATTGCAAGCCCTAGCCTGTAACATTAGTCGCTTAGTTGGCATGCTGCGAGGCTCTGTATGGCCATATGGCCGGGCTCACGAGGCAAGAGGAGACCGAGTTTTAGTAACCTAAACACGCGTACTCCATCGTGTATTGCATTTCATTCATCTACATACGCTCCCCATTGCTCAAATTCTCTGTTCCGCTGCGCCATGGAAAAAGTATGGTACAGGATCTCCCTTACTTCTGCGGCGCATCTTGTGATAGCGGCGTGGATAGAGTCAGAATACTGTTCAATTTCTATCCCAAACCTTCTCAGATGAGGCCGCGACCGACAGCAACAAACTGAGGATGTAGTGTTCCACCTGGCGACAGACACGCTGTAAAATGGCCAGATATTAGCCTAGTTCTCCTTCGTGGAATTAGGGTAGACGCCATCGTATGGGCTTTTCCCAGTCAATGAAGTAGTCTCCCACTACTCGTCTCTAGGCCAGCGCCTCACTTATATTGATGCGAGCGGCCCGCAGACAGCCTCTCACTGTCAGCCAGGCTTCCTCCCCTCTACGTAAGGATTAGTGTCGACTTTCGGCTTTGGGCCGCAGCTTATGACTTCGACCAGCTCGGTGAATACCTTGGGATTTAAAGTATTGTAGTTCTCGTTTCCATTTAGATCGGAGCTGTTCGATATGAGGCTCAATTTGCCCGCTAGAGACGCCTAGGGCGAGGAGGGGGCCACCCTGGGTGGTAGTTCAAAGCCTTTTCGTGCTTCAGGACATGCCACCAGAGGAGTTCCGCCCTCCCATGTGTCCATAGGCTAGCGACATAGCTTGTGGGTGGGGTCCCGAAGGTGGCAGCGATAGCGGATAACGCGAGCAACTTGTCGGGCGGATACGTCCCTGCGCAGTTCGAGTATCCTCCGCTATCTTCTTCCACTCTTCCTCTTAACCACGGTCCTTGGCCACATCATCGGCCGCTCCTGGAGCGCGAAGAGCCCGGCGGTACTCGAATATCCATCCCTTAGAGTCGATTGCTGATGCCCCATCGTCTTCCTCCGCCGCCTCCATCCTCTCGAGACACTGCCAGTACACCCCAGGACGCCGCAACAGCAACGCTCGTCATCGAGTGGTCATTTAGTCATGACTCTTTTGGCTGCTACCAAAGACTAGTATTCCTTTGCTAGTGAGAAGAACACAGGCTGAGCAGATACGCTTCATATGGGCAGTCGTAGAGCCAAACATCGGCCCTTCTAGCAGGCGCTTGAATAAGAATCATTCGCCGCTATGTAACCGCCATGCCCCAACCCCAACCTAACCTAAGGGTGTATCACGGAGAAATCCTGTGGCCATTCTCCTTCTCCACCACCTTCCTCTCCCCATGCAGCCAGTGCTCCTCCAGCCCCTAATACTCTTCGTCCTCATAGCCATCATAGTTGTCCTCGTCCTCGTCCCCGTCCTCGTCACTGAAGTTTCCCACCTCGAAGGAGTACTTGAAATTCTCCAGGTCTCTGGTGAAGGCGTGCTCATCGGTTGGGAGACCGGCCGTCTCGAAGTCAATTATGTAGACTCTGTCCCCCTTGAGGATGAAGTTGCCGGCGTTGTTATCGGGGTGGCAGAGGCCCGTCTTCCTATGAAACCTCTTGAGGGCTTGTCTGCACGCTTCCTCTTCGTCTCGCCTCGGGTGTCGAGCACCCTCGATGTACTCGGTAAGGAATCCGATTGGGCGTCCTTCCTCTGTCACGAACCCAAGGAACTTGGGTGCGATCTCGAGGCCCTCGACTGCCTTATAGGCCCTAATCTCGTTGGTGATGAGATCTCTCTCAATCGCCTTTGGTAGCGCCATGATCTTCAAAACCATCTTACGCTCGTTGTTGTTGGGGTGGCTGACAAGCATGAGCCTGTCGGTGGTCTCACCATCGCCCTTCAGATCAGCGTCATGTTTGACCAAGTGGGAGTACTCGATCGCTCTATTGTGCCACAGCTGATCTCGGTCGATGCCCAAGAGGTTCATCCTGGTGGCGTTCCAAATGTACGGCTGGCCCGACCTTGGGTCTCTGCTTAGGCGAGCCATATTCCAGTTTCCTGTTGGGAAGGGCGGAAACTCGACTTGGGTGGGCTGTTCCAAATGCCAACCCTCAGGATATACGCTATCGTCAACCTCGATGTAGCGAATGGTTTGTCTGTTGCCAACTGTGACAGCAAAACGAAGCATGACTCTCTGATCAGCATTTGTGTCAAGTTCATGGTGGCCGGAAAGAAGCTCAAAGTTGTTAGTAGTAGACATGGCGCTGATTTATTCTCGGTGAGATGTTCAGTGTTCTTTAGGGGAAAGTGTTGACTGCTGTTAAGAGACTGACACACAACTGGACGTATCAGGTTGGCCAACATGGCCTGGTGAGAGGATACGCGAAAGAATGTTCACTTCAGCTACGTGAGTGCAAGTAGTGGGCGTTTGGGTTGGCGAATGTGTTTTTGATGAGGGGATTAGCGTGGGACTAGGGAGAGGGTTCAGCTGAGAGGGCGACAATCAAGTCAGGAACTGTATACAGGCTGCTCGGGTTCGAGTGGTAAGCCAGTAGAGAGTAGCTGTACCTCGGTGGAGGGGAGCGAGAAGGAATTTCGTGACTGTGATCGTCTTCAGCTGCTTGAGTCGTTTGAGACGCTGTTGGTTATGTTAGCCGAAGTGTTTCGGGGAGAGGATCAATGTTGAATAAGGTAAATGCCGAGACAAGAGTGCGGTAAACAAGTCAACAACGTTGTTGGATTGGCCAAAGCGCCTTGGTGGAGGATCCGTTACGGTTATGGAGAGTCTTTACTTTAGCAAAGAGAATGAAAATCAAGTTGACAATGTCGCTAAGTTGGCCCCAATCGCCCTGGTGGAAGAGTCTGTGTTTGTAAGGAGAATGTGAAGTGTGGACTCCAGGTAATAAAGTAGGAAACAAGTAGGCGTCGTTAGATTGGCCGAAGCGTCTTTGTGGCGTGTCTTTATATAACACATGTAAAAGAGAAGTAAGTGCTATTATGGAGAGTCTATGAACTCTGATAGTGGCGGTGAGTTGTTGTGAGTTGAAGAAGACGTGAACGTGAGCAACTGGTCGGCGAGAAAGGAGGTAACTACTCGACGGGAGAGTTCGGCGAGAGAGTTTGCAGTTGCTTGGTGGAGAAGTAGGCAACTTCTCGGCGAGGCAGTAGGCAGGTGATCGACGAGAAAAGGGGTAATTGGTCTGTGAGAAAGTCTATGGTGACTGGAAATGGTGGTGTATTCGTGTAATGTGAAGAAGATGTGAAAATAAGAAATTGATCGGCGGTGTCGGCCGTTTATATAGAAAACGATGTGAGGTACAATATAATAGGGAGAGTCCACTTCATTGAATGCAAACGCGCAATTTAGGGAAGCTGGCACTGTCCTAGAGTTTGCTCCACATCGTTGAAGTGGATGCGAATGCACAGTGGATGAGGCTGATATTGTTCTGGTGTTTGCTCTCTATAGCCGGGAAAAGGGGAAGAACGAATTTCGTCTAATGTTGTACTTCCTGATGTCAATTGAATACGGTGACCCCTTTTATACTTGGTGAACTCACATGCTAAGGCTCGACATAGTTATGGTTTCCGCCCCTTGCTTTGAAAGTCCTTCGACTTGGCCTTGTTGAATTTGCGCGGCCGCAAGCCACGCAGAGGAGAGGCTCTACATCTCTCACCCCCCGGTCAATTCCCGTTGTCGTATTTATTGTGCATCTCGTAAGCTTCGTGCCCGTATCGCAGAGACGACGGTGCCAGAGAACGAGTTTCTTCATAACTTCTGTAGTCATGAGAATTTCCATCTACTGAAGCACTCTTCGGGGCCGCTATTCTAGACTACTTCATATCTTAGTTCCTCTATGACCTCGCCTAGGAATTTCTTGTGCTTAGTCTACTATACTGGCCGATAGTAGGAAAGCTTGCTCTTAGAAGTCTCTGGACATAACTGATGTCTGGGGTAATGCTGTAGCCTTTACACTTAAAGCCAATCGGTGAATTCTAGGGGGGAAATGAGACATATATACTTAGTATAGTGTCCCCCTGCCAGCAACTATCAAATAATTTATCATCCCGTGGCAGACTAACAACTTGTTGGGTATCATGGAGACAAAGAGTTATTTGCTTATACCAATAACAAACGGCTAAGTATCCAAAGTGGTCCTACAGGTGACAATTAAAGACTCTAAAGCAAAGCAAAAATCATTGGCAACAGATTCAGCAAGCACATGCACGATTCCTACGATTCAATACGTTGCTCTTCGGTAACATTATGTAAGCGAAATGAGATAACCAGGTGCAACCACTGAGCCATTAAGATTCCTTTAAAATATTTTCGTTATATTATGTAAGAGTACCTTATTTAAAATTTTGATTTTTAAAATATATAAAACATTATTTAAAAACCGTTAACGTACTACACAAGCAAGCGGGCCGCATAAGTGAGCTAGCCGTTTTGTATGACGGCTAGGCTAATTAACCAATTATTAAACCTAAACGTACAGGTTTATGTTGGCAGGAGTGCCGTAGGAATCTGAGCAATAAAAAAAGATAACTTAGTCACGTCTTGTACTACCAAGGGTGTCTGAGGTAACGAAAGTATATTGCAAGCTGTCGCTATCTAACCACGGAATCTAACGGGTGTATATATATCTTCTTGGCTCAATCAACTCATGACGGCTCAACTACTTCAACAGGCGCTCCTCCACTTGAGCCTCCTGAGTCGCCTTGAACCCTTGACTCAACCGGCTCAAGGTGCCAAGCCCGAGCTACACCAATCCCACTTGTCGAGTCCTTTGAGCGATCATGTGACCTTTGGTCTAGATCGGAGCTAACTCCTGCACCTTCCGACTGTTTCGGGAGGGCCAAGACCCATCTTTTACAAAGACAGGGAAATATTGAAAGTAATTACTCCACATAGGCCTGTCGTCGCAAAGCCGCTTTAAGCTTCACCACCACATTATTATGGCCTTTCTCGTAAGCCAAATTAAGAGCCGTCCGCCCACCCCAACTTTTAGCGTTTACATCAGCCCCGTTTGCAAGAAGCTTGTCCACCACATTACCATGGCCTTCCTCGGAAGCCAAATGAAGCGCCGTCCAACTAAACTCATTCTTAGCGTTCACATTGATCCCGTCTTTGTGGAGAAGCTTCTCCACCACATTATCATGCCCTTTCGAAGAAGCCAAATGAAGCGCCGTCCACCCAGTCTGATCCTTAGCGTTCACATCGATCCCGTCCCCGGGGAGAAGCTTCACCACATTACCATGGCCACTCTTGGAAGCCAAAAGAAGCGCCGTCGACCCAGTCTCATCCTTAGCGTTCACATTGATCCCGTCTTCGTGGAGAAGCTTCCCCACCACATTACCATGGCCGTTCACGGAAGCCCAATGAAGCGCCGTCGTCCCATCCTCATCCTCAGCGTTCACATCAACCCCGTTTGCGAGAAGCCTCGTTACCGCTTCGTGATCGCCTTCAGAGCAAGCCCTCCTAAGCATGATCGAAGGTTTATTCTTCTCCAATTTTCGTTGCGTCTCAGCTTCTTTCTCTGCCTGCGCTTGGCTTCGTTCTAATTCTGTAAGGAGGATACCTGTCGTGATTGCCAGACCATTAGTGGCATCAATCATTCGCTTCATGGTCGGCGTCGCTTGGATATCGATAGGTTTTTTGTAGATGATGTCATGTTGCACTTCCGCCCAGGCTTGTGATATCACCGTCCCGACCTGAATCTCTACTTTAAGTCGGTTGAAAACCTTAGTTGGAGCTAGAGCTGCCTCGATCGACTTCAGATTCTCGGGCAGCTCGGACCTTTTCCATTCAACGAGTAGTTGCCATGACTTGTATCCGTAGTGCTCCCAGTGGTGAACATCCCCGCCGGGACCTTGACTGATCCATGGCCCATCCCCGTGCCTCCGGATGTCTCGGTTTCTGCCATTGACAGCAGATCGTGCAGTATCGGTGACCGTGCCAAACCTATATATCAGATTAAAGGTTTCTTCGATCGCCTGTGCAACTTTGGGAACATCGCCGGGGAGGAACAACCCAACGCGCACGCCAGCAAGGTCCCCCATTTCATCATGTTCGTAAATGTCCCGCCCCCGCTTGTCGTACTCGCTCGAATTTTGGTCGTCCTTGCTGACATTATGTTTACCCAAATTGTCGGTGTGGGCAGTGAACCCGGGTGTTTCGGCCTTATCTTCCGGCTCTCTAACCTCTCCCTGGATTTCTGTGAGTACCTCACCACCGTTGTCGAACCCAGCAAGCCATCTTTTGAATTCTTCGGTTTCCGCCATACCGTTAAGCTTGGTCTCTAACGAGTCATACCCCTTCGATCTGCTCTGCACCACTCCCTTGATCTTCATGGTCGTCAATAATTTCTCACACCTCTGCCTAAAAACCTCCGCTAGATCCTTGAATTGCTTTTGTGTCTCATCCTTTTTATATTCTTCAAGGAACGCCTTAACTTTTAGGTTGCGTAGACTGGAATCGTGAGTTGAAGGCATGGTAGAAGCCAGCTGAGAATAGGGCCAAGTATGCAGGCAGTTCAGTATTTGTGATGCCGGCGGCGGAATTAGCCTCCAACAAGCAGAAAGATGTTAAGACCTGATGCGGAACTTGCATCACCGTGATAGGAATTATCCTTAGCTGTAAGAAACAGGCTTGGTGCAGACGGACTCCAATATTTATGAAAGGCTAGACATGGTGAGGCACATGGATATGCGGACCTGGCTGTTGGTTTTACTACAAATCCAACCAACAGTGAAAGAATATTAGCCAACGGCAGGCTGCAGGTTGGGCCCTAGGGTCGTGGGGGCCATGGAGAGGCTATGCACCTAAAGGTGCAGGGTGTCATGACCTAACACGCTACGGCCTCTGAAAACGGTCGTAGGCAAAAACCAAGAAATACTAAGTGGGTCAAGTCACGTAACAGATCACCAACTCACTGGAGGTGATTCAATAAATTAGATCACCAACTTACTGGAGGTAATCCAATAAGCCGGATTACCAACTTATTGGAAATAATCCAATAAGTTAATTGAAAATAGATATATTCGTTATTCTATAATTAAATAATGACAACTTACAATATAACTTCGTTACCAAAAACGATTTTAATATTACGAAACGTAATTAAATTTAATAATTAATTAATTAATTTAGCCGTTATACGTTATAAGCTTTTGTTTAATAATATTGTTAAACTTTAAGCAATACCTTTTAACTAATATATTAACTAATAACCTGGAAATCTTTAGTTAACAACTCCAGGTTCGTATTAAAAAACTTAAAGAAAAAATTCGACAACATGCCGAACTGGCTAAAACAATTTCCCTAACGTCAACTATCACTACTATTAAGCTAAAACTAAAAAACAAGAACCTTAGAGCGAAAAAAAAATTATAAATTTTCCTTACGTAAATACGCGTTTATTTACGCTTTTTAAACTTCGATAACGTACCTAACTAAACTTTCGTAATAAAAACATATCTTACCGGAAACGCGGTTAACTAAAATACCGAGTACGAAATTTATAAAAGTATTAATTTAAATAATTAACGTTTTAATAATAATATTTAACGTAAATCGAATCCCGTAAATATAGTCCCGAAATTACTTTAAAACTTTAAAAATAATTCGATATTTTAACTTAATAACATCGCACTTTAATTCTGGCTTTTTTAAGTAGTACTTTTATAACATACCGGGTATTTAACATTATTAATTATTTAACCTAACGTTCTTTTAAAACCTTTTCTATATAAATGCCTTTTTATAATAATTCTTTTTATTTTAACGTTATAATTAAAACTAATTATAATCGTAACCGTTATAAACTTTTTAAATATTATTATAGTATAATTTTAATTAAGGTTTTAAATAAAAACGTATTTTTTATAAAATAAGTAAACGAAAGGTTCCGCTGTAATAGCATAATATATAATAAATATCTAGTAATAAACGATAATTTTTTAAAAAGGTTTTAACTTTCGAAACGTTTTTATACAAATTAATTTTTGAAAGTTTCACTACTTTTATTATATCGAGTTAACGATTATTCCTACCATAGAAGTATCCGTCGATAACCGTAAATTTATAACACTATTAAAACTTTTATATATTAATCGTAACTCCGATACACTCGTAATTAAAAAATATTTTATTTATATTAACACTATACTTAAAAACTAACCGTTAAATACCGGGATAAATTGTAAGGTCGTCGTACCGTATCCTTACTTTTTTGATGCCGACGTTATCTATATATAACGGCGTAATATCGGCTATCAAATCGTAAAACATCCTTTTAATTATACGATAAAAATAAATTACCGAATGATTAAAATTTATCGATATGATAATATATTTAAATAATTCTAATAATATCGCAAACGTCGTTAAACCTTTTTTAATAAGACCTAAAATAACTTAATCGTATTTAAAATAAAATTTATTAAAATAATTAATAAATATATAATAAAATTTGGAGAAAATCACTTACAATTTTCTAATATAAATACATCCAGCAAAAAAGTCACGTTTAATTTGGTAACAGAATTAATTAATTGTAAACCTTTTATTTAATAAAAAAACCATAGTTTTCGGTACGTATTTATAATATATTAATTAGTATATCCCTTACATTAACCAGTATTATTATATTTTTAACTTGTTACGTTTTATATACAATAATTTTAATTTTATAAGAAAATACAATAATATTGCTAATCCGATTATATTTCTGCCAGTGTAATCTAAATTAGTTTTCTTTTTAAATAATATATTTTTAAAAAAAACCTTTCTTAGTAGTAAACTTGTTATTAATTTAATTTAAAACGGCCTTAGCTTTTTTTCCGTAAATCGGGTCCCTTAGGACATAAATTTTTTTTAAACGTAATGCCGTTATGAAACGGCTAGGGTAGTTAACTAACTATTAAACCTAAACGTACGGGTTTATATTAGCAAAAGTATTATGAGAACTTAAGTAAGCGAAGAATAACTTAGTTACATTTTATAATACTAAGAATATTTTAGGTAACGAAGTTATATTGCAAATTATCGTTATTTAAATATGGAATAACGAGCGTATATATTTTGTACGGGTTTATTAAATTATTTCTAATAAATTAGCAATCCGATTTACTAAATTACGATTATTAAATTAATAATTTATTACGTAATTTACCTTATTTAATATTTTTAATTTCCTATCTACGGCCGTTGTTAACGGGCCGTAACGTATTAGGTTATGATATAATCTCCTTTTTTTAATAAATTTTACCCTTAAGATTTGTTTTTCTTTTAGTAAGTCCTTCTATATACGCTTATTATATTTTTACATGTTTTTAAACGTCGATTCCCTAAATTATTTAATCTATTATTTTAGCTAATTTAATTAATGTGGAAAATATTAACGCGATACCTTATTCATTTTATTTTACATAATATCTTTTATGTAAAATAATAAAAAATATTCTATATTATTGAAAATATATTTGCCAAAACCGGTTTTATGATAGTATTAACCTTTCTGTTACAATACTTAATCGTTATACGGCAATATTACTAACTCGAAGATGCGAAACTGGTTAATCATACCCTCTAGTTCTTTAATAAACAAAATAACGAATTCTTTTCCATCGTACTTATTTAAGTCTCGAAAAACCTAAACGTAATTAAATAAAATATCGTAAATTACGGGTTATTGTTAAATATAAACTAAAATATTACAGTTCCTAAAAAGTTAACCGCTATTTATGAATTTTTTTTTAATAATTATTAAGCGTTTATAAAATTTTTTGCGGGGTTCTAAACATTTTTAAAATTCGGATAATTTTTTAATTTAATTAACTATTAAGTAAATCTGTCGACTTTTGGTATTAAAAATCTTTTCCGCCTTATACACCTATTCGATTTCTATTTCTACGTTATTCTGCTAGATATATACCCTAATAATATCTATTATTAACCTAAATAAAATATATAAAAAATTAAATAAAATTTACCATTAAGTAATAATAGTAATTAATAATGATTTTTTAAAATCTTTTTAATAATTTTATAAAAGCTAAGATATTTAAAATTCAGTTCTTAACTTAAATGTTTTATCTAAATATTTTTGGTAATTAGGTAAACTATCTTTGTTTTTGAAAAGATAAACTCTTTTAATTATTTTAGTTATAATATTCCTTTATCTAGTTACGTACGAACTCGAATTTATCTTTATCTTTTATTATAACTACTTTAATTGTTCTAATATAAAAATAATCTTAATTTTAAAGGGGCCTTTCTTTATACTTCCTTATAAACTTTTAAAGTAAATTTAAAATTAACTATAAACGAAGTTATTTTAACACTTTTATAATAACTAATACTATAAACTAGTTAGACCGTAAGTAATTTTTTAACTCAATTATTCTACTCGTAATTAACATAACATCGTAAACACGTTTTTAATATCTAATTTTATTACTCCGTCTGTTTATTTGTATAAAGTTAAAATATATTAAATAATTTATAATTTAAGCTGATTTATATTATCAGGTTTTGCTCAAATGTAAAAGCACACGTTATACCTTTATTTAAAATAATTTTGTACTATAAGCGGTATATATTAAAAATATATCCTAAAAAACTATACGCCATTTATTTAATCTTCGTATTTATGTTAGAAAGTAAAAAAAAAGAAAGTTTTATAAATCGGTTAACAATTACGAAAATGCTATCATAATATATATCCGTAAATAGATTGTTTAATAAAAAAGTTTAATAATAAAATTCTACTATTACTTTATAATTAGTAATAATTATAATTTTCCGCATAGTTTATATCGTACTTTTACTTTAACGTAAACCTTATATTACTATACACCTTTTTATATTACATTTTTTATTTTCAAGAAATAATAAACGCGTTAAAACTGTTATAAAGTTTTATAAATTTTTGGATATCTATATAACTATTATTATATGTGTTGATTTTTTGGCATATATCTAAAAATACTACTCGTACTGTCGCAATTTATCCTAAACATAACTATGCTTTCTTAATAATATCGAATATTACATAATTAATTTTAACCGTTTTTTCTTTAAAATTTAGGCGTCGATTAAAAACGTCGACTTTACTATTTATTAAGCTTTTTCAGTAAATGATAATAAAATCGTACTCCGCTAATTTTTTATATAATGAAACTATGATGCTATAAATTTTCTAGTCGTAATAAACCGGGTAGAATTCTTATAATCCGTATAGACCTTAATCTAATATCAATAACTTTTTAAAAAAATATTTAAACTTACAAAATGTTTTAATAATAACTATAAATTTTTTATCAGGAATGGCGTAACGTAATTTAAATTTTTGTAACTTATAAAAAAAAGCAACGGGGTATAATCTATTTTAATTATCTCATTATACGATTATTACGTTTAATGTATGATTAAACGCATTAGTTTTCAAGTTAATTAAGCGACTTAAATCGTATATAATTAATATTAATTGACTAGTAACTACGTTTTTAATTTACTAAAGAGCCTTTTTTATTTTAAACGTTTATTAAAAAATTTTCTTTTTTTAATAAGTTTATGTAAAGCTATTACTATTCGGCTAAAGTTTTAATTAACTTTTAATAGTACTTCATAATCTAAAAAAAATTATACTTTTTAAATTATAATAAGCGTTACCTAATATCGTATTACTACGATTTTTTAAGTTTTATTTTAACGTATCTAGAAGTAATAATATAACTTAGGTATTTAACTTTTCTTCGCATTAATTACTAAATTAACGTTTTGAAGTAATTATAACATCTTATAAATTTATTTCTCGTATTATTTTAAATTTTCTATAATAATAAGAGTATCTTTAAAGTAATATATTATAAAAACGTCGAAATATTCCCTTAAGAACATAACTAACTCTCTGTTAAAAGGTAATAAATACGTTAATGAAGCCTATAAAACTAATAAAATATTACTATCGGCCGTATTTAATTCGAATTAAATTATCTTTATTTTTAAAATCAAAAGTAGTGAATTCTTAAGTTCTATAGAAGCGATCTTTTATTTTATTAATTATAAATAATCGCATTCGATATTTAATAATAACATTATTAAATTATCCGTAATTTATAACTAATCATAATTTTTTATTTTTTTGAGTACGAAAAAATAAGGTATTTAATTAATCACTTCTATAATAGGATCCATTCTTTTATTAACCAACTTTTCAGGTATTTTTTAAATATATATAACTTTATCTTATTAAGGTTATAAATACGATAAAACTTAATAAATATTATTTATTAAGATAATTTTATAATTTTATTCGTTATATTTTAATAATTTTATTTCGAACTTTTTTAAAATAGACTTTTATATTTATGATACTATAATGATATATTAATTAAGTTTTTTAATCTTCTTGGTTACTACTATAAATTGTTATTTAATTATTATAATTTCGTTTTAATAATAGTAACAATACGTTATATTTTCTTATAATACTTATTTTTTCTCTATTTCTATAAATGGTAAGATATTTATTGTATCCTTATATCAGTATTCGTCATTATCTTCGATTAAGTACTAAAATATTTATCGTTTTTTTTATATTTATCGTTAAGCTATAAAATAAATTTTACTTAGCCAATTTTTTATTTAATTAAAAAGTTATGCTAGGGTAATTGTCTTTTTCCTAAAATTATATTATATTTCTTTAACAATATAATATCGAAATGAATTAATCTCGTGTATAATTTTCCCGTTATCGTAAAAAAAAATTAACCTTTAGCGGTATTCGCAATATAAAAATCTTTTTATATTTCCATAATAATTTAAATCGGTTAACTATCTTAAGCGTAATATAATTATCTTTTCAAACTTTATTATTCACTATAATAATATACCAATATATCCTAATCTATAGATTCAAAATAATAGGGTCGTCGTTCTTCTTTATTATTATTAAAGCCCTTCTTGGGAATTTCTTTCCTCTCTTTTAAGTTTTATCATTTTACAGCTTTCTTATAAATAACTTTTACTTTTTGGGTTTTACTTAAATTATCATATTTTATTACATAACTAATTAATTTCATTTTATAACTACTTAATATAATATTATTACTATTTCATTTTATATTTTAACTTATTAATTCGTTTCTTAAATTATTAATTATTTACTTATAATTGTTATATATATCTCCGTTATCGTCGTACTTATACTTTTAAATCTTTTAAGTAAATATTTTATACTTTAAATAATTCTTTACTAATATACTCCGATATAATAGTTTTTAAATTATTATACTACCGAATATCGTCCTTTATTATTTATCGTTCTTTTAAGTTAGTAACATATATCAATTAAACTTATAATTCTGCAATTGCTTATTAATAATACTTAATAACTATCTTTTAAACCAACTTTTCCTCTATCTAATAATCGCACCATTTATATTAATAAAAGGGGTTTACTTATAGGCATTACCTTTCTTCGGCTTAACTTTAAACGGCCGTTCTTTAATTAATATCCTTTTATAGTCTAATAATTCGAAATTATCGAGATTATTTGTTATTATTTTTATTCTTTCCTGTCTCGTTATAAAAGTTAAATCCTTTATTAGCTATTCGTATAATTTGTTAATAAATAGATCGTTTCTAGTCCTTATAATTAGGATATTACGTACGTTAGTAGTAAAGAGTATACATTTATTCATATCGATCTGGGATTCTAAAATAAACTATTTCAGTTCATCCTTAATACTTTTGTAACTATGCCTTAATTATTTAAGATATTTACCGTTGAACTTATTATTACTGTTATCGTAAAAATGGTATTTTGTTAGTAAATTCTTTTTTAAATATTTTTTATCGTTAAGTTTTTTATCGTTTCTTATATTTTCGTACGCCTAGTTATAATAATTTTTTAGCTTTTTTAAAAAAAATTTGCTATACCTTTACGTATAAAAGTTTTAAAAGGTCTTTTCCTCGCGTTATTATAATAAAAATCCTCTTACTTTTATCGTTTTAAGATTATTCCGTAAGTATTAAGATTTATAGTTTTATCGAGGTTTTTTAAGTAATTTATACTACGGTATTTTATAACTTATTTTGTTATAGTTTTAACATTTAATTTATCGTATATCTATTGCTAAATAATATTAATTTCTATAAGTCCAAATTTTATTCTATATGATGTATTACTTTCTTGGTAGAGTATTTATATTTGCCGAATATTTAAACTTATTATTATCATTTTAAGTATTTATGTTTGAGGTATATTATTTTTATTATTCTTATCGTCATTTAAATTATCGATTTTTAATTTTGATAACTTTTACGACGTATCCGTTTAAAGTGATAAACTTTTCGATTTAAACTATCTGATTTTTAAGGTCGTTTTTAAATTATTTTATAAAATATAATGATTAAAGCTTCCTTTTTTTTATCTTTTTAGTTTATCTTTATAACTAAAGTTTTAAAGATAATAGTATATTTAGACGTAGGTTCTTTTACTTTTAAGGTGAAAGTTTTCCAAGTTACGAACCGTTTTTTGTTTAAATTGTTAAAATTAAAACGAAATTTATCCTGAAAATGGTTATATAATGAAAAATATTATTCGTTAAATCTTTTCAGTCATTCTTGATATTTTTAGGTAATCTTTTATAATAGGTTTAAACTAATCTACCGCGTGTTTAATAAAGCAAGCTTTTATAATAAGAATTTTATCCGGAATGCTGTTAGTATTTAAAAAGCGTAAATAAATGTACGCTTAAATAAAAAAGTTTTTAAATTCCCCTTTTATTAGAGAGTTCCGGTTTTTTAAATTTTATTTTAATAATAATGATAATTTTAGGTATATACTTTTTACTTTAACAACGAATCGCTAAATCTTTCTTTCGAATTGTTAAATACGGGCCTAAATCTACTAGGTAGGGATTTTTTAAAAATTAATTAACATTTTAATCGCATTAAATATTACTTAAAATCTAATAGTATTATTAAACAAAAGTGTATAACGTATAACGCCTAAATTAGTTAACTAACTATTAAATATAACCGTACGGGTTTATGTTAGCAAAAATGTCGGAACAATTTACTTAAGCGAAAAAATAATTTAATTACGTTTCGTAATATTAAAACTATCTTAAGTAACGAAATTATATTATAAGTTATTGTTATCTAATTATAAAATATCTAAGGTATATAATGTTTAGAGATTTACTATATTACTTTTAATAAATTAGTAATCCGGCTTACTAAATTACTTCCAATAAGTTAAGGATCTATTACGTAACCTACTCTACTTAATATTCTTATTTTCCTGCCTACGGCCGTTTTTAAAGGCTGTAACATATTAGGTTATAATATGTTAATGGAATTCTAAGCTTATTTTAAACTTTTTTATACCTTGTAATCATTCGTTTAGCTCTTTTAAACTTGTTGCGTTTCTAATCCGGGTTTTCGAATAATATTAATTTATTTAGTATTATATTATTAATAAGAACTACCTTTTTCTATTTAGACTTAACGTACCACATTACCAAATATAATATACTACTAAACGTAACGCTTTTTAGAATTCTGTAATAACAAATTTAAATAACGTAATAATAACATATCGTATTAATTTAATTTATCAGATTCTTTTTTATTAAGCGTATTTATAATTTTATCATAAATACGCGCATTATATCCGGGCTTACTGTAAATACTATACTTTTATTCTTTCGTTATAACTCTAATATAATAACTACCTTTAACTATTATTAACTACATTTTTCTATTACCTTCTTTCTTTTCGGCCAAAAAAACTTATCCGTTTTTTATAGTAAATATCCCTTTCTTATAAAACCATTTGTTATTAACCCTTTAACGTAAATTTAAAACATAGTTAATTTTGAATAATTAAGCGGTTTTTATAAAAAAAGTCACTTTATATCAAAATATCAGTTAACTTTTAGTTAAAATATTAACTAATTTAATGATTTTTATCGGAGAGTTATTTTAATAATTTTTAATCCTTTTTTGTAAGTAACGTTCTTATTTTATTATTCCTTTAATATTTTCCAGGGTTTTTGCGAGCGGGGAAATAAAACCGGCAGAAGTTAATAAGGAAACGATTAGCGTAAGTATAACTAAAAAACTTTAAAATTAGAAAAAACGGTATTAAAATCGAATAAAACGAAATTAATTATAGCGAATCCAAATTTAATATTATTATACGTTATAATAACTTTAAACGTATCGTGAAGACCGGTAAGAAATTTCTTTTTCACGATATAAATATTATAATATTGCATTAAATTTTCGATATAGAATAAATAAACGCGTTTTAAAAGGAGAAAATAAAATAGGTTGAAAAGTTAAAACTTATATAATAAATACGCGGGTATACAAAATATAATAATGTCGTAATTAACGTAATACTTTTCGAATTATATTAAATATTAATTTTTGTACCCGTTAAAAAGAAAAAAACATTTTAATTTTTTCATACGCGTTTAAATATATTAATCGAAATTTTAAATTTATTTTAAACTTAATTTATTCGTTATTTTATAATTATTATTTCATGTTATTTTCTAATCGATTATTCGTAATATATTATTATAGAATTAAAATTTAACCTAATTTTTTTCTGTTATAATAATAAATAACAGTAAAATTTAATTTTATCGAAAATATAAATATCTTTTTTTATAATCCCGTATTTTACGATAATAACCGGAATAAACTCGGATTATTTATGGAATATTTCTGGACCTTCGCATAATAATTATTAATAATTGATTTTCCGATTTAAACGAGTTTCAAATTTTTGTTACCGTTTAATAAAATTAATTATTTAATTAATTCTAACGCGTTTTGTAATACGTTATATAAGTAATATATTCGTTATATTTTTAATATATTAAACCCGGATAGAGAACGTTTGCGTATTTAAGTTGAAGATACGGTCGACGATTAATTTTTTTTTCGATTAGCGTTAATTTTCGCGAATTAAAGGTGGTATTTGTTCGGGTGCATTTGCCGTAGTATCGCGTTTTTAAAATGGAAAATAAAACGTTATAAATAAAACGAAGCTTTTAATAATTAAACCTCGAGTTGTTTTTTTTCATTTAAAAGGCTAAGTTCATTTTTATTTTTTATAAGCCGTTCTATATCGGAATTATTAAGAAATAAATAATTGAAATTAAATAGTTAAATAATTAAAAAAAGTATTCAACTTGCTTATATGTCCAGTTTAGTTATGTAATACGTTAACATTATTAAATATAAGTAATAAAGAGAGATCGCGTTTATTAGCGTTGATATAAATTATAATAAATATTTAAAAGCGTTTAAAAATATCTTTTAAAAGGATAAACTTTTTAAATATTTTATTAAATACGTAAAGTTTTTTCTTAGGCTCTTTATTATTTCGATCTCTCTTAAGGAGACGTGACCGTATATATAAAATTGGATAAAATAATAGATTGGTACCTCAATTCCTAAGTTTTACTAAACTAATCCCTTTCGTAGGCGTCTCACTCCAAGGCGACTTCAGGCTGCCTTATTTCGCAGCTTTTATCTACGTCGATCTTTTTTAATATTTTGAAGGATTTCCGCTATTCGGAGCAGTCGGACAAACTATCGCCCGTATTCCTCCAGCTTATAACGTTCCAAAATTTGAACGTCGGTATCCGTTAACCCGTTATTAATTTTTTTTCTTTTAATTTTGCTAATAATATTTTTATAATTACCATATTACCTGGTATTAAGTTTTATTAAAATTAATTACCATTATTTTCGCGAATAATATCGTATTTCAAAATTAAAAATCGAACGCGGTTTTTTTAGAAAATATTATTCGGATCGATAAAACTGTCGATATTTTTTGTTCGTCCGGTAATTTGGTAAGATTTGGTTATTTTGAACGAAATAATTTCGTTAAAAATTTTACCGGTACGGATTACCGGTATCGTATACGAATTTCGTAATATATTAAGTTGTAATAATAATAATAACTTAAAATATTACTGTAAACCGATTAAGGTTAAAATTTTTAACTTTTTTATTACTTAACATTTAATAATTTTAGCCGTAAAACTGGTGAGGGTTCGTAAAACCTTTTATACGTACTTAAGGTTTATTCTTAAGGTTTGCCGCGTAAAGCTTTACGTTTTTTAAATTATATTATATAATTATATTAAATTAGTTAGCGGGTATAAAATTTGTTAAGGTCGACGTTTATCGGTAATTACGTATCAAGTAAGGCTTTACGAAATTAAATTATATAATTTATCTTTTATCGTAAAAACTACCGATTAGTTATTATATTTTAAAATATTAGGTATAATATTTATCGTGCGAATTATATCGTATAATAATTTTTATGTATTTGGCTCAGCTTAGAAAATATGGCTTAAACCTATTAGTATCTTACATTATTCCGCATTTGTTCGCGGTATATTTATTTCGAGACTAAGTTTTCCATATTTTCAATAAGACTAAACGGTTTAATAATACGATATATATGGCCTTGGTAGCTTCATTTAAGCGCTTATAATTAATAGCCCGATTTTTAAAAATTTTAATTTATTAATACCGTTTAAAAAATCGTACTACTTATTTTTTTTTCTAACTTTTACGGTTATCGGATTTAATAACAAAACATAACGCGTACGTAACGAACTAGAAATAAGAAGTAACGTTTTGAAATTATCTTAACATTATGATTTATTTAGTTAAATAAGTTTTTAAAACCTTGTTTATATTTTAACAGTTTTTATTATCTTTTTACCGTGTTTATATATTTTTAGTTTTATAACAAAAATAAATACGTTCGATTTAGTATAATTTAAAAACTATTAAATAAATCTTTTTTTTAAGATTTTATTAATCGTTTTCGTAATACGTAATTAAGCAGTAAATCTTATATTGTTCGAATCGCTTAATTGTAAAGATTAAAAAGATATATTTATTTTTTAAGGAGACGTTATTTAGTGGAGATATATATAATTAACGTTAGGGTTAATGCATTGGGTATCTCGAAAATTCGGTGGGGCGTTGAGGGGGTGGTGCGTTGACCGGGTGTTTGACTTAGCAGCGCCAGGCTCTAGCCTTGAGTGTAATCAGCATCCGCCACGTGACCATTAAGTCCGCGGTGATGGCGTGCCGTCCGGGCCAGTCCCGAGTAAGCCCCAAGTCCGTGGACTTATTATCGCCGATAGCTCCTGTACCCGGTATGTTCTGTTAGGAGAGATATATCATGTAGCGTTGCGGGCGACCGCAGCTGGAGCACTTATTCCCATCCTGTAAGCCAGAGCGAGACCGCCGACCAATCACCGCCCACCATGCCTTCCCTCGGCGATTTCGTCCATACCCAATTCGCCCTCAAAATCCCCAAGCCAACCGCCTCCTTCGCCTCTAAGACTGTTATCGTCACCGGCGCCAACGGGGGTCTGGGCAAGGAGATCGTCAAGCACATTATTCGCCTCGGCGCCAGCAAGGTCATCTTCGGTTGCCGCAGCCAGTCCAGGGGCAACAAGGCCAAGCTGGAGATAGAGACCCTCTTGGAATGTAGTCCTGATATTATCGAAGTATGGGAAGTCGATCTCGAGTCGCCATCATCGATAAGGAACTTCGTCCAAAGGGCCAACACCCTGGCCCGGTTGGACGTTTTGGTTAACAATGCGGGCATCCGCTCCATCAAGTTCAAAGTCGTTTATGATACGGAGCGTACGCTTGCCGTGAACAACATCGGGACTTTTTTACTCGCGTTACAGTTGATCCCCAAGCTCAAGGAGACAGCCCGGAAATACGGAGTCACGCCGCACATGACCATTGTGGGATCCGCCCTGTATGATGTGGCCAAGCACCCCGAAAAACATGGAGACAATATCTTTGCCTGGTTCAAGGACGAGTCTCACGTGAATCCAATGAATCAGTAAGGCGATCCCCACACCATATTACGTCAAGGCATTCAGGCATCTTGCTAACAACATTAACTCCATGAAGATACAACCTCTCCAAGCTGTTGCAACTGTATACGGCCATCAAGCTATCAGCCATTGTCGACCCGGTCAACACCAGCGATCCGAATCCCATCGTGATCAATTCCGTCGACCCTTGCTTCTGCAAGACGGGGCTGTCGGGCGAGCTGACAGGAGGACACAAAGTCTTCTTCAAGCTCTTCGAGTCAATCGCGGCTCGTCCCGCCGAGGAAGGGTCCCGATTGGTGGTACAGGCAGCATCGGCAGGAAGAGAGACTCATGGACTCTACATGCGAGCTGGTGCGGTACAGAAATATGCCCCTATCGCGCAAGATGAAAAGAAAGCCACGTATTTCTGGGAGCTACTCTGCAAGGAGTTGGAGAAGCTTCAGCCGGGCATCCTGCAGAACCTGCAGTGATGAGAGTTAAAACGAAGTCTC